>JBCFXI010000825.1:0-103282 GCA_038496175.1 Ampulex compressa
ATCCGAAAAATTTCTCCAAAAATTTCCGCAAAATTTTACTTTCGTAATAGGAGAATATAATGACGAAGGAGGTGGCACGATTTCAAAATTTTGTTTACGTTCCCCACGCTAAACTATCAATTTTCCAAGACTTTTGCCGGCCCATTTCGATAATGTTTTAACGCCGGAAGACGTACAGGTAAGGACGGAGGGTGCATTTGTTTAAATAAACACACAACTGATTCGGTTTAACGCTCTAATTTATTTAATTAATTAATTACACATGTACGGGATAGAGATACATTCGCATTATACGATACAATCGACGATTTCGAGTTATTCCTAAAACTGGCCACTTTCTACGACATTATATATTCCTGTTAAAATTCGGAAAATTTCCTCAAAATTTGAGTTTCGTAATAGGAGAATATAATGACGAAGGAGGTGGCACAAATTCAAAATTTTCTTAACGTTCCCCACGCTAAACTATACATTTTCCAAGACTTTTGCCAGCCCATTTCGATTATTTTTTAACGCCGGAAGACGTACAGGTAAGGACGGAGGGTGTATTCGCTTAAATAAACACACGATTGATTCGGTTTAACGTTGTAATTTATTTATTTAATTAAATACACATGTACGGGATAGAGATACATTCGTATTATACGATACAGTCGACGATTTCGAGTTATTCCTAAAACTGGACACCTTCTGCGGCATTATATATTCCTGTTAAAATTTTGAAAATTTCCCCAAAATCGTAGCTTTGTAATAGGAGAATATGATGAGGAAGGAGGTGGCACAAATTCGAAATTTTCTTAACGTTCCCCACGCTAAACTATAAATTTTCCAAGACTTTTGCCAGCCCATTTCGATAATGTTTTAACGCCGGAAGACGTACAGGTAAGGACGGAGGGTGCATTTGTTTAAATAAACACACAACTGATTCGGTTTAACGTTGTAATTTATTTATTTAATTAAATACACATGTACGGGATAGAGATACATTCGCATTATACGATACAATCGATGATTTCGAGTTATTCCTAAAACGGGCCACTTTCTAGGGCATTATATATTCCTGTTAAAATTCGGAAAATTTCCTCGAAATTTGAGTTTCGTAATAGGAGAATATAATGACGAAGGAGGTGGCACAAATTCGAAATTTTCTTAACGTTCCCCACCCTAAATTATAAATACTTCAAGACTTTTACCAGCCCATTTCGATAATGTTTTAACGCCGGAAGACGTACAAGTAAGGACGGAGGGTGCTTTTATTTAAATAAATATACGGTTGATAAATATACAAGTACGGACTAAAACTACAATGCATTTTACAATCCGGTCGATAATTACAATTATAAATGCAGACAAACTTAATTAAATCCATAAGACTGTTCCTATGGTTCAGCTGGACGTAGAGTGGGGCACGCGTAGGATTGCGATCTGTATAACAAACTGTACGATGGATTACTAAAATTCCCATCATTAAAATTCCGATATAATCAAGAATTTGTTCAAGTAATAAAGGTACAAGTTCGATCTACGATGTAGGAACACTTAATTACGAACGATTTATTAAGTACATTAATCCATATGAGAACAGGAACAATTTAAAATAAAACGGGTAAACCGTGTACCGTTGTGTTCAATTATATTTATTATTTAATAACAGTAGAAATAGTTACAATAATATATAATATCGTAATACTCTGTATAGAGTGCGTAGAATTTCATATTGCGAGATAAAAATTGAGTGAATAAATATCCTCGGCGTAAAATAATTAAATAGTTTATTTATCAGTAAATCAAAGCCCTTATACAATAAGGAATAATGAGAAATAAAAACTCCTTTATTTTCCTGCGATCCACCTCCTAAATCATTATGCGTTCCTATTACGAAGCTCGAAAATCGAGTTCCCGAAACATCGATCGGGCTTCCGAAATCCTGAAATACGCCACCTCCTAAATCGTTATGTATTCCTGTTAGAAAACTGAAAAAGTTTCGACAAATTTCTGGCCAAATTACAGAGCACTGCCCGTAGTGGCGCCATCTACGAACAAATGCCGCAAACTGCACGCCAAATTATAGAACCAAACCGACACTGTGGTGCCATCTACCAACGAACGGCGAGGAGTTTGCGACGTTCGTTCATAGATAGCGCCACTACAGGCAGTGCTCCGTAATTGGGCGAGAAGTTTGCGACGTTCGTTCGTAGATGGCGCCGCGTAATTTTGAGAGAAATTTCTCGAGATATTTTTCGTATTTCCAACAGGAATACAGGATGCCGCAGGAGGTGGCACGTTTTGGGGGGTTTCAGGAGCTCGGCTAACGTTTGGGGAACTCGATTTTCGAGCTTCGTAATAGGAACGCATAACGATACAGGTGGTGGCGCGAGATCGAAATTCGTCAAAGATTTTCGCGACTTTAACGCGCGGTACTACGACGTTTTCGATTCGAAAGAAAGGATCTTTCCTCTCCCATCGCTCATCACGAACAAGGGCTTGGTTTTGCGAAGGAACAAGCCATTCGATCTCTTCGAGCAGGGGATATTCGTTCGTTCAACTCTCGTCGCGGAAGCGAAATTTTCACGCGGAAGCAATATATATATATATATATATATATACATTCCGGATAAAGTTGCATACAATACAGAGAGACGCAATCGTTGCGCACTCGCCTCGCAGCTAAAGGATTTTGGCCGTCGAGAGCCGTCGTTGACAGGAATCTCGGGCCGTCGCGCTCGTTCCGGCGCGGAGAAACATAAGCGCGTCGGCGGAAGGCGCGGGCAATGGCGGTGGCGATGGCGATGGCGGTGGCGATGCCTTGAGCCATGGGCCGGCGTCGTCGACGTCGTCGATGCGCTACGGAGCGCCGGAGGAGCGGCGGAGGAGCGGCGAGTTCGCGGCGGGCGTCGAGATCGAGGAGGACACGGGAGGAGGCCGGAGGAGCGAGCGTCCGCGCCGATGGGCCGTCGAGGCGAGGAGGCTTCCCGCGAGTCGGGGAGCTCGGCCTGCCCCGCGTTCCTCGCCTGTCGCCACGGACAACGGTTGGCGGCCGAGCGCGCCGAGGCGGAGGCGGCAGCCGAGGTAGGAAAGGACGAGCCCTCCGCGGGCCTCCCGCCTCGCGGGGCTCGGAGGATCCTCGCGAGCGGAGGCCGCCGAGGGCCGCCGAGGGCCGCCGAGGGCCGCCGCGTTAACCCGCGCTCCCCAGATCCCAGCTCTTCGACGTTCCCTGCTGCCGCTGAAGGAGAGAGCGCTGAGGCTGAAACGACTGAGCCGAAGCGGGGCGGCCCGCCGAGGGGAGCGGGCGAGCGGCCTCGATCCTCGTGCGGAGAGCGCGGCGTTTTCACGCTGGACGGAAGGACCGCGAGCGCGGAGGTCTCTCGCGCGCAGTTCGCGCGGTTCTCACGATCGGCGAGCGTTGGATGCGTGCGGGAGCGAGTCGGAGGAAGCGGGAACGGAGGCCTCGTCGATCTGCCAAGAGTGCGGCGGCCGGCTGTCGAGGCGGTTCGCGGAGCGCGGGACGGGGGACGAGGAGGATTCGCCGGGCGAATGCCTCCGGGGCGCGGAGAGAGAGGACGTCTCCTCGAGAACCGGAGCCGCCGCCTTCCCGCGGCCGAGGGAGGAGGGTGCGGAGGCGAGGCGAGTCGCGGAGCGGAAGGAAGGGCCCGCCTCCTTCACGTGGTGCTACGTGCAGGACGCCTCGACCGAGAGGTCGTCGAGGGCGGAACGAGCGTTCCCGGGCTCTCCGCTCTCGAGGAGGCCCCGGGGCGAGGCCTCGGCGGCGCGGCGCCGCGGCGAGAGCGATCGCGCGTCGAGGAGGAATACGAGCGGAAATCGGCGCGCGGGCTGCGAGAAGGGCGAGGGACCGAGGGAGGGGAGGGAGGGGAGGGAGGAGGTGAGAACGGAAACCGAGCGGGTGAGAGCGAGTGGACAACGACCGGGAGGAGCCGACGACGCGCATCCTAGACCGCTCGATCACATTTCAGCTCTGTCCCTGCGGCTGCGGCTATTTCCTCGAGGCGGACGACGAAGTTCGTTCGTGCGGCTGCGGCGACTCCTCGAGTAGCTCGGCCGAGATCTACGTCCTCTCGGAGAGGAAGGAAGGAGGCCTAACGTAATCCAAGTACAATCCTCGATCGTCCGGTCCGCAGGTCGGACGCTGAGTCCGTCCTCGTTCATCCAGGTCGAGCGAGCGCGAAGCGGATCCTCGTCTTTGCGACTGCTCGACGCTGGGGAGGAAAAGCAGCGCGGCCGCGATGCTCGGTGTCGGCGAGGGGACGCTACCCTGTCTCGCCGAGGACGAGGAGATCGCGATGGAGGGGAGAGGAGCGGAGGCGCGCGGGCTGGACGACGAGAGGAGGAGTACCGTTGCGTTGCTCACTCTTCGCGCGAGGAGGAGCGAGAGGGGCGTCGCGGCGCAAAAATGCGCGCTCGGCGAGCGAAGGGCCGAGGCGGAGGTAAGGGAGGAAAGCGCGAGAGTGGCCTGCGAGCAGGGCCTCGGCGGCGGGGAAGAAAGTACTCGCTCGCCTCTCCAAGGTGCGGGCGTGGAGGATGGAAGGGACGGAGGAGAGCGCGGCCGGGCTGATGGAGGAGGCTCGCGCGCTGCGGAGGAGCATCCGGAGCTTCAGGAGGGAGAACGCGCTCCTCCGCCTTGGGACGGAGAGTGGTCGCTCTTTCGGAGACACGGAGGATCCAGCGGCAATGAAAGGCACGCATTCCGGTTGGCAGTACTCTTTATTCTCCTCCATTCGCCCCGGACGAGCGCGCGACGAACGATGGTCGCTTTGCGACCGGTCGACGGCGGCGCTCCGGATCCCGGAGGCGGCGCGGTGTCGCGGCGAGGACGGCGAGGACGGCGAGGACGGCGAGGGCGGCAAAGGCGCGATGGCGAGGCTGGCGGAGGGTCTGCGTGGCGCGAAGAGGATCGGCCGGATGGCGGGCAAGGCGCTGATCCCCTACGTCGATTCCACTTGCCGGGACTTTGACCCTCGCGCGCTTTACTCCTTCTTCTTGCGCGGACTCTCGCTGCCCCGCTGCCTGGCGGTAGGTTGCTCCCAGTGCGCGCTATTCGTGCCGCCAACGCCCGGTCCGATCGTCCTTCGAGAACTCACGAGTATGTTGCAGCGGAGAGAGGCAGCCTCGGAAAGGTCCGCCTGGCAAGAGGAGCGAGCGATCGGCGGCGAGGCCCGAGACGCTGAACCGACTTCGGCCTCGAGCGCCTCCGTTCCCGCGCCCAGCGACTTCCGAGTCGTGCGAGAGATCTGCCAGTGCCTTCTCGTGTCCTGGAGGCCGCCCGAGGATATCTCCGGCATAACCGGCTATCGCATCTTCGTCGATGGGCACGTCACTCTTATTCGCTCCGCGGCGTCCTCCGGCCGACCGCTCTCATTCTTCCTTCCTTTTCAGCGAAATCGTATCGAGAGTGAGTCCGTGGAGAACCGAGACGATCCTGGGATACGTGGACGCTTCGCGCTCCCTCGAGATGACGCTGTACGCCGTTGGCCGGGACGATCGAGCGTCGGGCCCGCTCACGATCGAGTACCGGAGCGGCGGGTGCTGCGCCGATTGAGAGCGGTGGGCCACCAGGAGGCGAGGCGGAGGACGAGGAGCGAGGCTCCTCTCGGCCCGTGCACCCTCCGTCCTTCGCCGATGATCTTCCTCTTCTTCTTCTTCTTCCACGGCCACGGAGGGAGGCGCGAGGGCGCGCGAGAATTCGATCGAACGGGGCGCCTCTTGGATGTAAGGCTAACGAATAAAGAGTAACGTCCGCGCGATCAGGCTGGCTTGAGGCGCGGAATGTAGAACAATTTCCTGCGATCGACGAGATCCTCGAGGGTATTCAAGTCGGGCAACATGGCCGGGATCTCGAAGCGGACGCTCGCCCAAGGCCGAGGGCTGGAGGTTCTGGAGGCTTTGACGCCGCCGCTGGGCGTGTAGTACGCCTCCGTCGAGGTCGGGAATCTTGGATAGTAAGGATCGTACTCGAGCTCGTTGGGCACCAGGGGTTTCAAGGAGAGGGTCAGGGCGTGCACGGGGATCTCCGTGGTGGGCGCAGCCCTCGAGGCGGACGTCGCGCTCGCGGTGGCGGCGGTGGTGCTGGGGGCTGGCCGGGCGTTGGCCTGAATCGATCTCAGAGTCTCCAGGTAGGGATAGTCCCCGCCGTTGGCGAAGGTCGATCTCGAGAGATCGGCGGAGGGTGCCTCGGTGACCGGAGGAGCGCCCTTCGCGGCTGCCGACGTCTTGGCTATCCCTTCCGGGAGGGGCGGCCGTTGGTTGCGCGTGGCGAAGGGCCCCTCGTTGTCCGATGGATCGAGGGCCGTCCTTCCGAGGCCAAGTTGGCGCGGAGGGTGCGTCGGCCGAGTCGAGGAGGCGGAAGGGGGGGAGCGATGCTTCGAATGGGCTCGATCCTCGTTCGCGCTGCAGATCTCGAGGCTGGGTCTCGTCAAGGTGGACCGGAGCCCGTTGCCCTCGCGGCCCTCGGCGTTCCTCCGCGACTGAGGTTCCTCCAGATCCCTGAGGAACACGCTGGCGCTAAAGACGAAGCCGGGGTGAGTCTTGGGCGTTGACTTGTCGGGCCGCTGCACCACCTGGAAGGAGCGGGAGAAGGCGCGTCGGGGGTTGCCGAGTTCCAGGGATCCGAACTTGAAGAAGGAGGGCAGACCGAGCCGGAGGCTCTCGCGCTTCTCGTTGGGCCGCCTCGGGGGCTCCGAGTGGGCCGTGGCCCGGCAATCGACGAGGTGCGCGTGATCGCATATGAGGGCGTCCTGCCGAAAGGCCGTCTCCTCCGGACACCTGTAGCTGAACTTGTTCCCGTAGTCGTCGCAGGTGTGGTAGACCCTGCAGTTGGCCTGCACGTCCGCGTAGAAGCCGGGCTCTCTGGCGTAGCAGGAGAAGTTGCTCCTGACCGGCGGTGGCGTCGTATTCTGCAACAAGGCATTCGTCCGGCTCTTGCGAAACTCTCCTCCTCCCGACGGGGCTCTCCCCTCGCCGTTCGCATCGCCGGCCGGAGTGCGATCGCGCTCGGTGTCGCGCTCGAGGAAATCGGAAGACGGCTCTTTCGCGTGCGCTTCCGACGAGCGAGAGCCGCCCGAGCCGCCCAAGCCGCCCAAGCCGCCAAAGTCGGCGAGAGCCTCGGCCTCGATGCGTAGCGCGGTACTTACGAAGACTTCCTCGGGCCGCACGAGAAGGACGAGGAGCGCGCAGTGAAGAGCGGCGCGCAGGAACCAGCGGACCATCGCCATCGCCAAGGGGGAGCGCCGAGAGTCGACTAGCGTCCCGGGAATACCGGTATCTCACCTTGCGGAGAGTCTACGCACGCCGATACAACGAGTCGAAGTGAAAGTGAAGAGGATGAGCTTAGGACGCGGTACCGTGTAGCGCCTTCTCGCCCAAAGCATTGTCTCTCCCTACCCCTCTGGCCCCCGCGTCCCCCGGGCCCCTCCCTCGCGCATCCTGCCTCCTCGCTCGTCCGCGCCGAGCTTGGACGAGGGGCCGAGCGAGGCAGGGAGGAGCGGAGGCCGAGCGTTCGAGGGTCGGCCGCCTCCTGGCCGCCGCAAATCCACGGCATCCTCCGTCTGCGACTCTGCCGGGGTATGCGCGCGATTCGAGGCCAAGAAAGGGAGTGATGTAATCGCGCGTCGAGCAGCGAGCGCGTAGGCGAGGCGAGGCGAGGCGAGGCGAGGCGAGAGATGCCCGGGCCTGGAGAGCGGTTCTCTGCCGGCCCACGGCGCCTACATACTCTGTCCGCGCAGCGAGCGTCTGGCTCGGCGAATGAACGGTGCCGCAAAGCCCGCTACGAGGAGCTACGACCGCGATCCTTGGCATTAGCCGGGGCGTCGGCGACAACGGCGCGAAAGGTCAGCCGGCTACGGGTTGCTTTTACCGTAAGGAGTTGGAGTTGGCCTAGGCATCTCTGCCGGACGAGCCTCGAGGACGGACGGACTCGAGCGCGGCCTCGATCGCTGCCGCTCCGCTCCCTTCCCGATCGACCCATCCGTCCTCCGTCCTCTCTCGGACGCTTCTTCATCGATGGAAGCGCCGCGCGAGCTTTCGCAAGTTGCGAGGCACCGACGACCGATGGCCTCCGCGTCGCGCTCGCCTTTATCGGCCAAACTATAGGCGACGCCGCTCGCTCTCGCGAACGATCGAGGAGACATCCGCGCAGTTCTCGCGCCGCGGCCTCGTCTTTGGGACGATGATGTGAACGGATCGTAGGATCGAACGGTGCGAGCGTCGTACATCCCAGGCTTCTCTGTACGTTGGGCGGGCAGGAACGCGAAGGGTCGAAGCCAATAGCGAGATGAACATCGTGCCCGGAACAGCGTCCCTTTTGGGAGAACTCGACAGTACGTGTCTACATCCTACCTGCTTGGAGTACGCTCCCTTAGGTTATGCCGGCAGCTATTTGTCGCGCAAATACGAAAACCCCCCGCCTTCTCCCCATCCTCTCCCATTCCCGCGATCGTTCCACGGCCCCGAGAGTGTTCGTTCTATGTTAAGAAAAAAAAAAAAAAAAAAAAAACTACCTCCAGGATAAACGCGTACGTTATACGCTTCTGATTTAGAGAAACTAATGGTTTTACTGAGAGACGGCAGAACGTTGATCGGTTATCTGAGAAGCGTCGATCAGTTTGCGAATATAGTTCTACACCGCACCATCGAGAGAATCCACGTTGGCAAAGAGTACGGGGATATACCGCGAGGTATTTTTATCGTCAGGGGAGAGAACGTTGTCCTTTTGGGAGAGATAGTAAGCTCTGACTTATTCCTTAACGTAGCCATCGAGGCGGAGGTACTCCCGGTGCCGACGTGGCTCATTGAAACCTCTCTGTTTTAGGATAGGGAAAAGGAGAAGGATCTGCCTCTGACCGAAGTATCCGTGGACGATATCTTGGATGCTCAGAGGCGCGAGCAAGAACTGAAGCAGGATCAAAAGCGTCTGATGAACAAGGCTTTGAAGGAACGCGGTCTATCTTACATTGCGGATCTGGGCCACGACGACATGTTCTGACCCATGCCCGCGTCTCCGGCTACCACCGTCTTGTCCTCCACGTCTACGCACAATTCGGACGGCCACGATACCCGCTGCACGCCGATATCCAAGATCTAACGGCGCGAAGGAGCCATCCCCCTTTTCGGATCCAAGCTGTACAGTCTCTTCTCGAGGGCACGGTCGGTGGCCCTATCGAACGAAACGTTCGAAATTGCGGCACTCGCACGTGCCGCGGAGAACAAAATGACGATAAAACTAAGCGACGAACGTTTGTCAAGGTACCGTAGTGCGGGGACATTGGGAAAAGTGTAGGAAAAAAGGAACGCAAATACAGAGCGGGCATTCGAGAAATTCTATCACACCGGCGCTTATAGTATATTCTTCTACGATCGGGTTTGTACCTCTATCGGTAAGGAATAGAAATAAAGATCTAACGTTTCCTTATGACATAATATAGTATTTACCATCCGTATAAGTTATGCGCTAATTATCGTAAGACTAAATTTCATTTATCGTTAGACGCTCTAACGACTCATTTGGCATAGAGATTTCCCAACGATCGGCACAACGGGCATCGCTTTATCACTTGTAGTTTTTATTCTCGTACGCCGCTGAGACAATCGGTGGCACAGATCGGAACCAACGCTCGAAGCGTTTCATCGATATTCCGCGCAAAGTCTTCGAGCCGAATACGAAAAGGAGCCTAATGGCCCCGTAGGTCGGAGCGCGTGTGTGCGCCGACAAGTCGATTCGTACTTTAAAAAGAAGTTTCTTGGAAGGCGTCTTTTACCTTGACGGAGTTCAAGGTAGATTCGCTGAGCTGCTTGTGCTTCAAACCCTGACCCGGTGCGATACTGGAAGCTCGGCGAGTCCTTACCGATCTTTTCGAATCGTTGCGCTGTAAGCTGGTCGCTCGTTTCCTTGGCGAGCTGCCGGCCGTATCCTCCTGCTTCTCAGCCGAGTTATCGGCGCTATTCGTGCTACCGGAGGCGATACCCGAAGTATCCGACTCCGGATGATTTCCATCCAGGCAACGTAGCAGACTATCCGAGAGACCATCCTCGTTCAACAGATTTAAGTCGGATTCCGACTGTTCAAAGTCGCCCGTACGGGAGGTAAAACTGAGATCAACGGGACTGGCGGTCAAGACGCTTCTGGACAGCAGGTACTCCCGGAAGGTACTCGTTATCGAAACGGAGCTTTGTTGCGTCATCGTGCAGCAATCGTCCGCGAAGGACGACGCCAAGTTGCGCTTTTCGTGCACAAGCTGCTCGAGGTTTTCCTTGTTTTCGCTCTCGGCATACTCGGCGCAACGCTTTTCGCTCTCCGTACCGTTGTGCCTTTGGGGCTCCTCTAAAATCGACGCGTAGTGCAACGAGCCGAGTACGTCGTGATTCGATCGGGGCACGTTGCTGGCTACGTTATGTTGATTCCAGCCATTGCTAACGGTCGCGAGATTGCAGAGATTCGAACCAGAAACCATCATAACCGGCTTTCTGGATCGTGGCGTCATCATGGTTTCCTGTTACGAATTTTTTTACAAACGGCCATTAGGATAACGCTGATGAGAAAAAGAATTTGAGACGGGCCACTACCATGGACGAAGGAGAAGGGTGTAAGGAAGAGGAAAAATAAATAAAGGTGCATACCTGCATGGCTTTGGTCATTTTGGTTGCGCTTTGCGTAATGGGGCTCATGCTTTTATCGCTGTTAGTAATGGGAGTTAACATATATTCAGTGCCGACTAAACTCCGCCGTAACAGATTCGACGGTGTCGACGTGTGAGCGGCATATACGTTCCAAAATCGACTTTTGACCGCTGGAGATAAATGGGCACATGCAACTTCGGCATTCAAATCCGGTTTCTGGGTTAATTTCAATGACTTTACCTCGGAGTCGGATATTTTCGAGGAGGCTTCCAAGTCGGAGTCATTGGATGTAGGAAGTATAGGCTCCGATAGCTGCCTGATTAATTCCTCGCCGTTGGTGTCGTGCAATACGGCTTGAGAGGCATACATTTCGGGTGGCTCACTGAGCTGTCGAGATAATCTCTTGGCATTGGCATTAGCATCCTCCCCAAGCGCATCTTCCGTGTGCGAAAAATCTTCGAAAGGCGCGCCTCCACCTGGTGCCTTTACACTTGCCGAATCGTTTATCGTCGATTCCGTGGGAAAGCGTTCCAAGGAATCCTCGATTTCGCAGGGAGAACAGCTGCCGTCAACCCGCTCCTCTTGGATATTGACAAACCTCATTAACACAACCTTCCTGTTTCCCTTATAACTCGTTAGAGTGGGAGTATCGAGGCTGCCTGTGCTGTTGCTGATGCGCTTCGTGCGCGCCAGACTATCGTCGTTCTCTTCGCAATTCTCCATGCTGAGCTCATCGTCGGACTTACTGCAAAGCGCTTTGCTCGGATGCAACGATTTATCGTGATTCTACGAGAAGAAACGTAGGAGCAGACGCGTTAGGCAAGAACTTGTTATGGGGAATTCGTGGATCACTGTCGTATCGGCAGATCGTACTCACCATTGACAATATATTCTCCTCGCTACTCGATCTACTAATATTACATCCTATATTTATGTCGATGAACTTTTTATTGCCCAATAACTTTTTCTGGAATATATGCTTCTTAATCGAATCTCCCAAGCTCTTCGTCCGACAGTGCTTCACCTGTCTAGGCGTGCCCTGCCCGTTTTCCTTGTTGAACTGCTTAACGAGTCTTCGCTTTTTAGCCGATTCCGGCATCGCTTGGATATGAGCGTAAAGCTGAGCCAAGGCAGCCTGCGTGTCTTGCGTCGAATTGGCCTTTGCAGTTAGTTTATGATCGACGAAGCTAAATACGGTATGCGCCGTCCCTGTCGTATCGGGGATAGATTCGTTTAGCTGCAACGATAAAGCGGGCTTGAAGAGAGAAGCGATTCAAACGCGTTGGTACGTCAAATTATCCGCTGTAAAACTTACGTCCACCTTTTTTGGGCTCAACAATTTTCTCTCCTGCTCTACCCAGTATGCTCTAATGTCGGTAGCTAATTTCGGTGGGATGTCGAACAATTCTGTCCCTTTTCTGATCATAAAAGCAACCAAGCACGACAAATTCTGAGAATTAATATGCAGAGCTTCGGGGGACAGCTTTCGCGGACACAACAAGTGCGGCGTAAAAAGAGTGGCTAGAGTGTCGCTATTCATTTTATTTTTGTACTCAAAGCTAGCCGTCCTACGAAGTAAGGTCAAGACGCGTTTGAGCAAAATTCTATTCATGTACGGTAGAAGTAGCAGGAGCAATTGCAAAGATCGCAATAGTCGAGCGTCGTTTGCATTTAAGTCCGAGCTGCATAATTCTGGGAATAAAAAAGTTGGGCTTTACACGAAAGAACAGGGAGGACGTGGACCAAAATTAAGACGACGCTCCATACCGGCTATCTGGCAGTGCGCCGGGTAATGCAATTCCGACAGGAGCGGTTCGGGCAGCTCGGCTAGGAAACCTTTTAATACGGATGCGCAATCGTGCACGCTGTACTGGCCATCCTCCAGTTTTAGCTCCGCACCTTGGTACATGGCGCTCTTCAGATCCTGCTGCCTCGTAAGTTTTCCGGTTCGTCGAAATATTCCCTCTTGGATGATATCTACGAGAACGATTCGTTACAGAAGACATTAGCCACGGTGGTAAAAGTATCCTAAGAATAATACGAATGCGCGCACTTTGCTCCTTCGACAAATATTCTATCAAGCGCTTCATCTGATTTATTCCCTCCTCGGACAGATTAGCGCCTTCCGATCCCTTTTGCAGATTAATCGTCGATTTGGGCTTTTTGGCAAAGCTTAAGAGGCCCCACTTTTTTAACTTTGCCTTCTCGCCAACGCAGTCGTTACTGAAAGGGTCGAAAGGAGAAAATATGTGGTAGTATTCTACACGAATGGCACGGGGAAAGCCTTGAATTTTTGTCAAGACGCGTTACGGCTTCGCGCGTTGCAAATCAATCGGCAAACGCGATCCAACTTACTCCTCGGCATTTAGATCCAGTTCGAACGACAAATGCATTTTGACAAGAGTATGAAACTGTTCCGGATTGACTTTCCGCATTCGGGAGGCCAATTTACCGTCCACTCCCTCGTTAAAGTCCTCCATCGTCGTTACAATGTAGGAAACGGTTTAAATACGCTGCAGCATTTTTAAATTGTTCTTTTAAAAGTTTCTGGCACGCTCGTTACGGTTTGCTCGGTGGCGGTTACTCTCATCCCGCCGGAACGGGCCTTTCTCCAAAGCCCTTACTTTCGTCAGAGAGGCATACGTGGCCCATCATCCGCGGGACGATCGAAGGTACGCTAGGTTCGGCCGCTGGGTCGTGTCAAAGAAAAGAGGATAAAGAAATAAATATCGGTGCTTATTCAAATTCGATCTAGCCGCTCTCGGGCCACCCGGCAACATCACTAACGGCAATAGAACGGTCGGATACCGTGAGAGAGAGCGAGAGAGAGCGAGAGAGAGAGGGGAAGAATGTCGCGTGGAGGGAAAAGACAAGCCGCATCCAGATGGCACGTCGTCCCTCGTTTCCCATTGGAAGCCCCTGTAAAACCAATCGCGCGAGAAACTGCACTAGACGCTGTCGCGCTTTGAAAACGGTCGTCGCTAACGCCAGGTATTAATCGTAAAAAGAGAGTTTCAAATAATTTTCCGATCGGCGAAAAGTCCGAGCACTCGCTCCGACCGATCGCCGAGCGACGCGACAAGTGGCCAAACGTGGGCCGGTCGAATAAAGCCGAACGAAGTGCGAAATAGAGCGATAATAATCCGACACCTAGTAGTACGTACTCGACACGCCTAGTGGAATAGAGAATGGAGGTAATAGAGGGTAATACCGGTGACGCTTTTAATTCGGCAGTAGGTACTATTCGCCGATCGAACGAGTCGCGTAATTAATGGGAATACGATTAATCGAGCCGATAACGTTCCAGCGTTTCCCGTTGAAGAGCCGCGGCTATTAGCTCGCCACATATCCGTATCCAGGGATCCCTAACACCTCGGATGGCGCTCCGCTTGTCATCGCAGTACGAGCCATCCGAGTTGTCTAATATCAAAGAGTTCGTTATCGGGCGAGGAGGGACGCGCGTCGCGTATCGCGTGCGGCGATAGTGGGAACGGAGGTTGGCCAAGGAAAGACACCTGCGTCGATTATGGGTACGATTGAACGTGGAAGGGAGAACATGGCCACCGCCTGGTGACGTTCGTTTGCCATCACGATATCAAATGCTCCGAAAAACATCTGGTGACCGTTTTACCCGCTGATCTCGACAGTTTTCCGCGAGAATATAAGCTCAACGTTTCGCGAAAAGTGCAAGGTGCGATGATGAACATGTGGAAAGTACGGGAGCTGATGGATAAGGCGTAAGTTCAAAAAAGTCACCGTTCCACGCGATATAACCTTGCTTTTACTTTTCTGGCCGCATACCACTCCGCCTCCTTTCCGCCGTTCCGCGACTCTTCACGATTAAAGCTTGCACGTCCTTCGGCGGTGGCCGTGCGTATAGATTCGGCCGGAAAGGGGTAGAGCCAGGGCATAATAGCGAGGAGCGGAGTACCTCGATGCGGAGAATACGTCTCGCGAGGCTTCGATGCTCCAAACTGTTTTTCTCCTCGGCGAGTATACCGTACGATCACTCCCTCGTACGCATGACCATGCTGTTCGTTAACTCTGCGGCTGCACCTACGGGTATCGTAGTTGGAGGCGAGCAAGGTAGCCCGCGCTTGGTCGATCTCGTCGATGAAGGATATATCCTGGACGGACGATCGAGGCGCTTCCCGTTGAGGGTACTCTTACAACTGTGCTACCCTCGCGTTTTTTCCCCCTTCCCTCCCACACCCTTTGCGGTGGCCACCTCTGAATTATCCTGAACGTGCTCGAAGATGAGCTCGGAAAAGAGGTGCTCCAATAGGTTTGTTGATAGGGAGAGCAGCTCCAGCTTCGCCCCGATCATCGACGGGGCTACCCTTGGCTGCATCGGTGCAGTGCCATTCGGAGTTTCATAAGCGGTCTTCGCGCTGACCGAGCGATGCGATTGATATTTCATACGGGCATACGAGCGATCTCCATCTCTTTCCCACTCTCCATTCTTTCCGGCAAACCTTTTCCGGCCCACTCTGCAGGAGCGGGCTTTTTCAAGAGCAAACCTTTTGCGTTTTTTCAAGAGTAAACCATCCGTTCGTTCGGGATACAAAGCGTCGTTTTACGGATAGTCCGAAGGGTGAAAGGGGCGATCGCATCGGAGTACTCGCACTTGGACTCGGTAAAAAAGGGTATTCTTCGAACGCGTCCCGAGTTCTGAGTAAAAGACTCCGCATAGAGGATTCTAAATTCGATCAAAGATATTGCGCAATGGGCAGGCGTTGTAGTCGATCCCGGTGCACGCGATCGGCAAGGTTCCCGCTCTAAACTGCGAGCCGGTCAATGCGTCGTTGCGATCGACGCGTCAATACCATCGGGTCTGGCCCGATCCGCTCGAGGAACCGTTTTGACGAGTGTGCGTTTCGTATTTTAGGACAAACGTGGTAATGAACTACACGGACACGGAGGCCAAAGTGCGCGAGGCGACGAACGACGACGCATGGGGCCCGACTGGTTCGTATTCCTCCTCATCCGCTCGAACGACCCTTCCTTCGTTTAACGGGCAATTTTCGAGAAAGGCCGTAGCGTCCGAAATTTGGCCGTTTCCCCGCTCGCGATCGGTCTCCTCGGTCATTGATGCGGCCTGCCGTAATTGGCGGCACGGTGGAGTGAATTGAATTTATATCGAGCGTACCGTACACTTCAGGGGCAATGATGCAAGAACTGGCTCAGGCTACATTCACGTACGAGCAGTTTCCCGAGGTAATGTCCATGTTGTGGAAGAGGATGTTGCAAGAAAATAAACGGAATTGGCGTCGAACGTATAAGGTACGCTCACCGGCGGCTCGGTTTTTATCGAGACGGCGATTCGCGATAGGGATGCGCTTTGGAAGCAAAGGCCACCGTTAGATTCCCCTGCGACGCGAAGGCTTGTACGATCCCTACTTTCAGTCCCTGCTACTTCTAAATTACCTGGTCCGCAATGGCTCTGAGCGGGTGGTCACGTCGTCTCGGGAGCACATATACGACCTGAGGTCGCTAGAAAATTACACGTGCTTCGACGAGTTTGGCAAGGATCAAGGAATCAATATACGGCACAAGGTGCGGGAGCTGATAGATTTCATTCAAGACGACGACAAGCTGCGGGAAGAGCGGAAAAAGGCGAAGAAGAACAAAGACAAATACGTGGGGCTGTCCAGCGAAGCGATGGGAATGAGGTTCGGGGGCGGGGATAGGTGGTCGGACAATCCCAAGTGGGTCAAGCCCGGAGTGGAGGCCTACAACGACTGGGATAGGGACAGTAGGGCGAAGGGTTTCGAGGACGCGAATAATAGGTAACGGTGCAAGCCTCTCCATTATCCGGTAGCAGGATAGAATCTCCAGGCGCGCCTGTGCGCTGCCGGTAATCTACATGTACCCGTATTTTCCGCCGCGCCGGACCAGCGACGACGGCGAGAGGGAGGACTCGGACAACGACACGCATAATCCCAGCCCGAAGCGGGGCGGTCGAGAGTACAGGGACACGACGGAGAGCGCGGAGCGGGTGGGAAAGGCGTCCCAGGCACCTGCCGCCCCGGCAAGCCTGTCGCCGGCTCGCACGACCAGGAGCATCAAGAAGGTCGATCTGGGAGCGGCCGCCAATTACGGAAGAGATCCGTCCAATGTAAGTCCTTTCCATTCTCGCCTTAGCCCTTACCCTCCCCCGGCGGGATCGGAGTTTCACTCGAGGCCGGCACCGACTTTGCCTTCGCAGAATAGCGTCGCCGGATCGCAAAGCAGCTCTTTATCGTCGCCGATCAAGCAGCAAAAGAGCAAACACGATATTCTCAACGATATTTTCGATTCGCAAAGCGATAATGCTAAGCCGGTCGTCGAGGACGACGATGACTTCAATCCGCGAGCGAATACTCAGGTCTCCGTGCAGTCGCAAAACGCGAACGTGGACTTTGGCGACTTCACCAGCGCATTCGGTGGCCCTACTGCCGCCAAGACGAAAGACACGAACGACGAGTTTGCCGATTTTACGTCCGCCTTTAATACCGATGTCCTTGGATCGGCCATCCCGACGGCGCAACCGCAAATAACCCTGATGGCCGCCATACCAAATGTTAATAATCCAATCTCCGATAACGCCAATACCTCCACTCTCGGCACTCCCCAATCGACGATCGCATCCTCCTACATTATGTCGGCCCAGAACCCTAAAGCGAGCAACAACTTGTTCGACGCTTTGCAATCCTCGATGCTCAATAACCAATCGGCGGCCCTGAACAATAACAATACAGGTAGGTTCCCTTCGTTCGCGCCTCCCCGGTATCCTCGGCTCCTCGCCAATCGCCTCTTCGACTTTCAGCGGCCACAAATACGGATCTCCTATCGGATTTGGAGAGCTTGAAATCCTTGTCCATCGGTTCGATCGACCGGCAGATGAACAATTCCAATAACTCGAGCCTTCTCCTCAACATGAGTCCGACATCTATGCCCGCCGCTGCTCGTACAGGTAAACGCATTTAAATCTTACTTCTTCCTCGGTCGTATAACTCGGTAATATTCCTTTCGCTTTATTCCACGAACACTGCCGACGGTGACGTCGGAACAAATTAGACCCTTGCTCGTATTTGGATATTACCGACTCATACGGCCAAGTCCAGTAGAGGAGAGAACGGCGCGTCCAAGATCACGATACTCTGTCTTGCCGGCGCTCGCAGGAAAGCATGCACACACGTAGATCTTATAGGCGCATTTGAAGATAACGTAATGCCCCCAAGAAAGACTTTCCTTGCAGCCTGCGGAGGAGAAGAGAACGTTTCGTCGCCCGAATTTCGTTCAAAGCGTGCCGCTAATCAACTTATGGACCAACTATGTTGCTTATCCTCCATTACTTGTCGCAATGATTTGGAAAGGTTGCAGTCCCGCATTTCGAATTACGTACAATATTTGCCCGGGCCGCTTACCCCCCAAAAGTATAGCGGCATCGATACCGATCTCGAAATTGACAGCATGGAACACGGCAAAATATTGCAAGAAATAATCGAAAAGTTCGATAAGGATTGGCCTTTACGGGCAACAAATTTGGATCCATTAGTTAAACGCATATTCGTCGTCGAGGGCGCATCCTTGTCCGTCTTCCTCGAATCTCTAACCATTCTGACGGAATCGCTGAAAGTAAGAAACAAGGAGGAGGAAATGGTCGCGTTATCGAAAATTTTAGAGGAGTTAGTGAGGAGCGATGCTATATTTGCCGCCACAGTGGATGCCTCGAGGCATCGAGCGAGGGTCAAGCTGGAGGAACAAGATTCCGAGCAAGCTTGGCAAAACGTCGTGCAAATATTGGTTTCATTGCCGAATCGCGTGGCGAACAAATTAAAGGGCAACGTACCCGAGAGTTTTTCGATACGAAGCTACAGTCGAGTAATGTGTTTTCATATCGCTCGTAGCGTGTCGTTTATAAACGCCGGGGCGCGGCGTTTCGGCGTTCAATGGGACGCGAAACCGCTGTCGTTCTTAATCAGTAAATTAGCAATTTCAATGGCCTCCGAGAATTTAACGTGGCTCGCCGATATACTATCGGAGTGGTGCCGCGAAAACAAGAACGACGAACGAACTTTTGTACAGAATATATTGCGAGAGATAGACGCGTTGGCCGTCGGATCTGTGGCCACGCTATTTTTGAAGCACTGCGATGCCAAGAGCGGGGTCTACCACGTCTTTGGAGACTTAGCGACAAGCCCCAATTGGAAGTACGCTCTCGTGACGAAGATTCCGTTCATGTGCTACTTCGAGGAGGAGAATTTGATCGTCAACCTGATCCTATACTTGTCGCATTTTCTGTACCCGGATCGCACGCCGATAGAGTTGCTGGCCAAACTTTTGGACGTCTGGGGAGATAGGAGCGCGTTGAATCACACGTCCGTAGAGCAGCACAAGTATATAACGAGGTTGATCGTCGTATCGATAGCGAGGTTGTCCGAGTACCTGAAGGAGCGAGAAGGGGATCGCTTTCGGGCGCTCGTCTTTCGGGGAATATCCGCCCACTTGGAATGCGCGGATAGCTCTGTACGAGCGATGGGCATGGCCCTCGGGGAGATCTTTACGAGCTCCCTGGCCGCGAGGGCCGAGGAGCCAAGATTGTCCTTCGAGTACGACGGCATGCCCGCGGAAGCGACGCGGCTGAGCCAGTCGCTGAAGGACTTGAGTGCGCGAGCCCAGGACCAAGACGCTGCTCGCGAGCGCGATCGCCTCGAGGACCCGACCCTCGGCGACGTGGCCTTCGAGACGCTCGCCGACCAAAAGCTCTATCGGCTGGGCCTCGAGTGCGATCTCTTTGGCGCGAGGCAGGGAGGGGAGGCCGGAGGGGAGGCCGGAGGGGAGGCCGGAGGGGAGGCCGGGGCCGCGGAGGAAGGCGTCCGGGCGGCCCCCGCGAACCTCTCGATCGCTGCCGAGGACCGGGCGCCTCGAGAGGAGCCTCGCGCGGACGGCAGCGACGACTCGGAGCTGGATAGCGACGACGATCTGCTTCCCTACGACATGTCCAACGACGTCGACGCGTCGGAAAGGCTACGGCCCTCGTATCTGCGAGACCTGCGGGATAATTTGATAGGCGAAACGGCCGCGACGAATCCGGAGATCTTCGCGCAATCCTTGGAGGTGTCCGAGGAACTGATATCGTCGCAGCTGCCAAACGACGATGTCTCCTTCGGTATCGAACTGCTCCAGATTTTCACCTCGCTCAAGGAGTCGTCCTACGTCGAAGATTTCGAGGCGTTGGTCTTCAAGTCTTGCGTGGCTATAGCGAGCGCGCATCCCAAGGAGTGCGCCGAATATTTGGCCGGCGAGTTCTACGCCCCCGTGCACAAATATTCCGTGAGTCAACGATTGCTCTTTTTGGACGTCCTGGCGGAGTCGGCTCGAAGACTCTCCAAAATCGAGGTTGGGGGGGCCGAAGAGCGGACGAAGGGACCGGCGGTAGATTCGGCGGAGAGGAGGAAGGTTCGCGGCCGCGTGTCGCTTCTGATCGATACGGAAAAGCGTAACAAGTATAGCGTCGTTTATAGCGACGATTTGGACGAGCTGGAGGGATCGGCCGACGATGGCGAGAGCGATTGGCGAGAAATCGTCGATGCGCGAATTCGATCCAAGACCAAGGTGTACGCGCACAAGTCGACGATCCCGAGAGCGTTCGCGAACAAGTTTGCGAGCGTCGCCTCCTCCTTCTTCTATCCGCTTTTGCGAGGATTTGGCCGAGAGGGAACCTGCCTCTACGCCGGCTCGGGCATCTTCGCCGATCAGGATGACATCTTACTGATTCGCTTCCTTAAATCCTTATCGACCATCATGGTGGCCTCGCAAAATTGCTCGATAGCGGCGAAAATGGCAAAGGAGATATTGGAATTGAGCTGGGTACTGAGATATCATCATCGAGCGAGCGTGAGACTGGCGGTGATCGAAAATGTCGCGGCTGTCCTCGTTTCCGCATCGGAGGACACCGTGACGAGCGAGCTCTTGGAGGCCGTCCTCGAGATTCGGCTTTGGCTCCTGGATGTCTCGCGAGACGCGATCGGCGGTGATTGCGATGCCAAATGCAGGTCCCTCGGCGGCCAGCTACTCTCCCTGGTCGACTCGATCCTCGGCTCCGCTTTGGGCCGAAACTAGCCACTCTATTTCGTGGAAGCGGACGCGGATGTCGAAGCGACGGGCCCAGCGTCACGGCGCGAACAGCGCGTGCACGCGCAGATCGTTCGGTCCCGCTGTCGATACGTTCCTTTCTAAGCTCATTTCTACGGATAGATCGCGTCTCCGCGCAAATGTCCGACCACCCGACGCCTCCTCGGATATGTGCGAACCTTTTAGCGCGCTCCGCAAAGAGCTAAATAAAATGCCTTTTCCGTACGGCGATAATAATTGTGCAAGACCTTTTTCCGTCTCGCGCGCGCGCGCGCGCGCCTGCCAGGACCACTGACAGCTCGCGAAGGAAAGATCTGTATCGCAAACTAAAGAGGTTGTCCCATTTAGGATCGATCGGGGCGTCACCCATTACAAACCTCCTTACACCTACACCCAGCGCCGCTAAGAATCCAACTTCGAACAACGTGTCCTCCATGCCCGTCGGCTCGACGTGGGCTGGCTCAGGATTGAACATCGATCTCGACAATATCATGGGCGGTAAAACCAAACAATCGGGTCCTGCGCCCACGATGAATCAGCTGGCCAGTAACAGTCCGCAGCACCAAAGCAAACCGATGGGTAAGCGTTCGAGCGACTCCTCGCGCCCTTTCTAGCATGAGTATTACCCTCGATGATACTAGCGGAACTTGGATAAATGCAACGATTGCAGGCCCACCGGCAGCAGCGGCGTACGCATCGCCGGTGATCCCAGCTCAGCAGCAGAGCCAACAGCAAGTCAATCCAGCCTTTTTCCCAGCCTTTCAGTGAGCGATAAGCGCCTCCTCTAATGCGAATTACTAATGGCCGAGAGCGGCCAGGTAGTCCGCGGGTTGCGAGGGCCGGGGCTTGCTACGAACGAATCTACTTACTTCCAAAGGAATCGAACATAGATTTTCTATTTTCCGGACAGTGCGAAATCTATACAGGGTTATATTTAAGGCGGTCGCCATCGATAGAGCGGCGCGGACTGGTTAGGGAACGGTTAAAGGAATATGCATAATCGCAACAACATGTGTTCATAAACAGTTTGACGAATGTCTTTTAGAACCGGTGCATTCGGCGTGCGACAAATCGAGGGGACCGTTACCGAGACGAGCGGCTCCTCTTTAATATCGGCTATGGAAATTCACCCTAGGTTTCTCTCCTTGCACAACGCGATTCAACAATTGTGAAATTGGGCCGGCCAAGGGAAACGCGATCGTAGCAAGTACCGCAGAAGCAATCGCTTAAAGGCGGTATCGCGATCAATGAATCGAGGCAGATCGAAGGATGAAAAACGTTTCCAACGCGTTTTTTCGAGTACAAGGTTTCTTCGCGAGATTAGAAATATCGTTCGTTTCCCCTTACATTCCGCAATAGCAGTGTGCGCACCTTCGCGACATACGCCACCTTACTTGCAAATCGAGCAGGGAAGAGTCAGGCCAAGACGTTGCAATCGAGCATTTTATACATAATGTAAATGAAATTCTCAATTTCCCGATTTCTCGAATCAAGATTATGCCTTACATGTACAATGTATTATAAGAGTGTATACATACCGCAGGCGAGTGGAAGACGGCTCGCGACTTTCGTTTACTCCGACGCAATTGGAAAAGATCCGCGCGTTGGACGTTTCCTGGAAGGGCGTGGAAGGGCGGTGGAATGCTCCTCCGGGGACCGGTATGGAAGATAAGCCCAGCACGGTCTCGGTAAGGTGCCTTTGCCGCGATTCGACTAACGGTGTAAGATCGATCGTCACTTTTCTATTACCATACCGAATGGTATTTGTTTATATGCGCTGAAAAACGCGGTAGCATCATTGATAGATATTAATAATAAGTGCTTCCCTATTACGATTACTTTTACACGAAGCGGTGTGCAAAGCGAAAGCTACGCCCAGAGGGGAATGAGCGTGTTTGGCGGTAGCGTGCAGGATATGGTTGAGCGTTGTCCGAAGAGAAAACGCGCAGAAGCACAAAGGCGGCGCAAGAGAGGGTTTTTGCGCTTTGCAGGTACGCGATCGGACGAGGCGATTAAATCGTAGCATTGCGCATTTAATGTCCATTGTAAATTATTTAAGGACAACCCAATTGCGTAATAATATAGGTGTAATAAATTTTACTTATTCTTGTGATTGAACGTATTCTTAGAAATTTTGTAAAATAGACGAGCAAAGTAAGAGTTAAAGTAAGAAGGCGTTTCTTTCGTCGTTGGATCGTTAACGATGAAGAAACGCGTACCCTTTCGGATATCCGTTTACGCAAGTTTATGTAAGTTCAAAGTATTTCGGATCATTATTAATATAATAGGTACTAACCGTTAAGCTATTACGTTACTTACAGTTATCTTTACATGTGCTGTTGATTCACCTAATAACCGTTGGATGTACCTTTGCTGCACGATACTGAAATGACACTCGAGAAGCTATGTCGTGGAACTTTTCGAGGAGCGTTTTCAATGTTTATCGATCATCGAGAAAACGCTCCGTTCATCGTTGCTGCCCCTCGAATTACCTCGAGAAGCGTGGCCGTGATCGAAGCGACTCCTTTGTCGGATGCACTCTTTCGAGTATGCCCCCGCCACCACCTTGGCCGGCGGTCGCACGTCCGCCGGTCGATCGTGGATCGCGGATAGAGAAGAAACGTAATAGATGCGTGTGCGTATGATTTCAGGACTTGCAGCAAAGTTTAACCTCCCATATGTAAACAGGTTGGAAAGAATGATTTTAGCTATACGTTGCTTTCGTAGGACGGTACGTATGATTAGCGGTGTCGCTAAAAGGGATGCCCTAGAAGTAATCGAAGTGCTGGTCGAAGGTGGATTTCGTTAGCCCGCGTCGATCTTGGATTTCCTTTCAATTCTAAAGTCACATTCGGAGGAGGCGATGGGCTCTCGTGCGAGCATCGGAGAGTGAATCCGGTAGAGGCAGAGAGGATCCTTCGCATTTTACATTATTCGAGCATTTTACACGAAAGTGGTCCTTTGTCGGGGATGGGGATATATTTTTAAACGGTCAGAGTGTACCTTCGTGCATCCGTGTGTGCGTGTATCGATGTATCGTACAAAGAATCGTGGTCAATGCGAACGGGCACCGTCTCTCCGTTATTTTGGCTGCTAGGGCGGCATTCTACGCGGGTGCAGCCGCACTCGAGGATTACAGAGGCCTTTCCAGTGTTGGGACACGAGTAAAACCTAGAAAACCGTGCTAACTCTACGAATCCAGATTTCCCGATATACGAGTTTGAGGAAAATCGCGCCGGGTGTTAGGATAAGAGTTTCACTTCGATACGGCGCATCCTGGACTCGATCCGTAAAATAAACAAATTCGATCAGGAGGAAAGGACAGTGATATGTAATTATACAACTAGGATATATCCGCCGCCAACGACTTATATTTCTCCCAGCGCCTTTAACGCAAATCTCGTGTTATTAACGGCCGATGGTATTGCGTACCCCCCCCCCTCCCCCGCGCCCGCTGCGCTTTAGGCAGAGACTTGGCATGACAATCGCGAAATTGAAGTTTCCGCAAGCTGAGGATTAATCCAGCCACCGTTACCTACGTCGTTCGTTAGCTGAAAATCATAAATATTCGATAAGGAAAGAGTAGCAATACGTACGTATGTACGGCAGTACATATCAATACTTGGAGAAAGTATCTTACGCGATGACCATCGTCGTAGATCCAACACTCTTATTCCCCTGCGATCGTGCGCGACTGCTTCTTCTGGCACGTACGAACGCCAACCGACAGTTGAGTTGTGTCCATTTTTGACTGACTATTGTTTACGGTAGAATCAACGATTGTAATTATTAAGTTAAGTTAGTTATTTATATTTACATCACGGTTTTATCGTTATCGAATGCTCATTGGTGCTGGTGTTAATACAAGTTAATATCTATCTCGATGTATTTTCAATGCCACAATTACCCTTTCCTCGATTGCTCAAAGGATCTTCCCGTGTCTGCCGATCGGAAGGGCGGCCACTTCGATCGGCGGCACCAACGGGTTCAAAGTTCAAACTCTGCTAGACCTTGGATGTGAGCGAGAGGCACCGAGGGGCTACACGAAAAATTCGATTACAAAAGGGGATATATTTTACAAACGTTCGTTCATAAAACGGAGTTCACAGTGGATATCGTTTTGCATCGAAGCGCAATTAATGTACAATCTTGCGAGTAGACGTATCGGCCGCCGCGTTGCGTTCAACGGCTCGCCTTTGCCACTTTTGCCTTAACGCTAATATATCCTTCGAAGACGCAAGAAAGGCCCGTCTCTCGCCCGATGCTCGACTTGCACGCGCCCCGACCGGCGCTCGTCTCACCGCCTACCAATGTGCTCGGAAGGAGAAGGGACTCTACTCGTCGTCGCCGATGCTCTTCGATTTCTTCTTCTTCTTCTTCTTCTTCACGGGCTCCTCGACCGCCTCCGCTTCGCCATTTGCCGTAAACCCATTCTCCTTACCGTTCTCCAGTATGTCGCTCTTCCTCTTCTTGTCCTTCTTCTTCTTCTTCTTGGGGGACTCATCCTCCATGGTGGCCACTACGTTCGCGACCTCCTCCAACGCCTCTTTCATAACGTCTATGTTCTTCTTTGGCACTTCGCCCGTTTCGTAGAACTTTAGCCGATCTTCCACCTGCTGGCGCAGCTTTTCCCCAAAGACATTGGTCGGCGTGTCGGTGAAGCAGTCGATACGAGACGCTATGGAACATTTGTTCGCCAAGTATCTGGATATTCGCCCTTTGTTTTTCATGCCAGCGCGGCCGATAAAGGTCGAGTGAAAGAGTAGCCCGTATTTCGGCGTATTGCCCCTAGTCTTTAGCGCTCTGAACAACGCCTTCTCCGCGCCCAATATCTGAACCGTCGACGCAGGGTACTTGGCGAGATTGGTAAGAGAGCCGGCATGGGCTATTAATCTGGCTCCCACTTGGTCCCCTATTAACGTGGCCAGGTTTGGCGCTACGCCGGCCATTTTGGACCTCAAGTATTCTGCCAACTGTTTCCTGTAGTCGGCCAGTGCGATCACGCGACCCGCGAACATCTCGATATTGAGAAGATCGACGGGGCTAATGTCCATTCCCATCGACGATTTCGAAGCATCGACGATAGCCTGCGCCTTTGCGCTGTCCATCACGATCTCTTCCAATGCCTCCAATTTTTCGTCCGTCAGTTCCTTCCTGTTTTTGATTAACTGCGCCACTTTGGCGTACATATAATTTTCGGGGACGATCTTGACGAGCTCGGGAAAGTGATAGCTGTACCACTCGCTGCAAGTAAATTCCAAACGTTAAAAGATCGTCGCTTAATCCAACGCCTTGGACCAAAGGAGAGAAAGAAAGGGGAAGAAACGAGAAATATAAATGGGGAACGAGCGTCGATAAAGTAATTACCGTATACGCATGCTGAACGTGTTCACGTCCTTGTCCAACTGATCGAGCAAAGCTATGCTCTGTATGATCATATTATCAACGCGGTTCACGTTGAACTTAACTTTGGCTCTGGAATAACTGTGGCCGAGGCCCAACTGTGCGATTCCGGAGCTCTTGGCTGTGAATCCTTTGACCAAGTTATGAAAGTGAAATCTGACTCCCCTGATGAGTTCCGGAACCACGCCGGTGTGATCGCACTTTATGCCCAAAGCCTCGGTAATGCTAGCTCCCAGCTTGGGATCAGAAACCCCGAGCGAGATCTTTTCCTTCTTGGTCGACTTCGGTATGCACGAATCCAGAAAAATTTGCAATTCTTCGGGCACTATGCCTTCGGAAATACTGTTTATGTTTTCGAGCGCCGTGAGCGCCGTTTTAAAGGGCGCAAATCCGACCAAATTAACGACGGCATTAAAGCGAGACAAATCCGTGACGGACGCCTCTACCTGTGGCAGCAGCATCCCGACTTCCTCAAACTCTTTGACACGGAACAAGGCATAGCCTGCGGCGTGCTCGTACAAGACAAAGAGTTTCGACTGGAAAAGCAAGAATAGGCGGTATGTTATCGGAGGCAATACCGTCGTAGAACAACCGAACGGAGGGTCGCATAGGTTAGGAACGCGGTCGACATGACGTGACGCCCAAAGGGAGACCCGTCGACGTTCCGGAGAAATCGAAGTCTTGGATGCATAACGCTGCGGTGTTCAACCTTATTTTGACTTACCATATTTCTCGTATTCTATCTTCCATCAACTATCTCGGAAAGATCGGCACGCACACTCAAGGAGGACTTGGCATAGCCGAAGTGCGACCATGCGTTCCGGATGTCGTATGCTGGCAATGAAAAATGGCGATCCAAACGTTTCCTGAAAGTTTTCACTGGCAAATATACGCGAGTATCTTTCAAAAAGTCGGAGGGATCGTATGAATGGAAAGTAAATATCGTATCGCAGAAACGTCCTTTGCGTATAATATTCTAAGCGCGTTCCAGTGGTTGCTCCTGGCAGCGATATATGTACGCACCGCTACGTGGGCCGAGCGTAGCTTTTTAATCAGCGTCCCATGCGCGCTTCGTACTCTTGTCCGGTTCTCTATGCGTAGCAATGACAGTACCTTTAGTTAGAGTACACTTTCTTCCGATTAGCATCAAAATCGTATTCGACTTATCCTGAGGTGTCCCTCCTAACCTCGGAATAACGCATATACTATTCGTTGAACACAGGTTATATTTACGATCGTTCCCAGAGTCTTGCCAGTGAAGTTTTAACCCCTCTCTCTTTCCGTAAAGAATGGACTCGCGGATAGAGTTTAAAATAAAGTCCCCACCGGCCGATGCCATTTCTGCGGTAGAATTTGGTCCGAATTCGACGCAATTTCTCCTGGTCTCGTCATGGGACAGTACCGTTCGGTTGTACGACATTCATGCAAACACAATGAGGTTGAAATACAATCACGACCTGCCGGTTTTGGACGTTGCATTTCAGGTAAGAGCTAGATTTATTAACGTGCCCTCGACGTATCTACCGACAAGGCGATTGATTTCAGGACGCGGTCCACGCGTACAGCGGTGGCCTAGGAAATACGCTCAAGATGTACGACATAAACAGTAATACCGGTAATGGCGCGTTTATCGTACAAACACCCAGTCCGGCTGGACGAGCTAAAGGGCAGGTATTTGTCGACAGAGTCCGTCATGGGTACGCACGATAAGCCCATCAGGAAAATCGAATATTGCGGAGCGGTCAACGCGATATTGACAGGCGGATGGGACGCCGCCGTGAAGCTGTGGGATCCGAGAACTCCCACTTGCGTCGGCAGTTATCTGCAGCCCGACGTCGTTCTGGCATTGTCCGTGTGCGGGGATAAATTCGTAGTAGGTACCGCCAGACGCAAGGTTTGCATTTGGGATCTGAGGAATATGGCAGGAATGTTCCAAAGGCGAGAGAGTAGTCTCAAGTATCAGACTCGATGCATCAAAGGCTTTCCCAACGAGCAGGTAAAAATCCGGTAGCATAGCATCCGTAGGCGGCGACCCGAAGCTTTCCTAAACGACGCCGACACGATCACTCCCCGAATCCGTGCTTATCCGCAGGGCTACGTCCTCAGCAGCATCGAGGGGCGAGTCGCCGTCGAATATCTCGACACGACGCCGGAGGCGCAAAAAAAGAAGTACGCGTTCAAGTGCCACAGGATAAAGGAGAATAACGTGGAACACATTTACCCGGTGAACGCTATAAGCTTTCACTCTACGCACAACACCTTCGCAACGGGCGGTTCCGACGGTCACGTGAATATTTGGGACGGATTTAACAAGAAACGGCTGTGCCAGTTCCACAGGTACAACGCCGGGGTCGTGGCCCTTAGCTTCAATCACGACGGCTCGGCGCTCGCCATAGGGGTGTCCTATCTGAACGAAGCCGAGATCCCTCCGGGTGGCAATGACGAGAGGGAAATCTACATAAGATACGTCAACGATCAAGAGACAAAGCCAAAATAAGAATCGTCCATCCCCGAAGAGAGACGACGAGGTTCCCGCGATGCGCCATGGGACGAGGCCTCGGGACGATGCGGAGTGGGCCTTACCCCGAAAGGGCCGTTCGACGCATAATGTAAATGCTGCCATCGTTGTATTTTACATTTTTATATTCCAAATCTCGTAGGTCCTCCCAAATTCGGCCCATCGTCAGCGATTTTCGCGAGCTACTCCCTAAAAATGTAACGACTTATTCAGGATTATTAGGCTAGTCAGTTTGAAATAAACTATTCCTTTTATAAAAAAAATATCTCTTTTATTCCATACATATCTTTTCCTAGATAGTAAAAAAAATCTCAATACGTCGTTTAATCGAAGAGCGGCGTGAGTTGTCGCGAGCGCGACACAGGCGTGAGCGCGGCTCGCTCTCGGACGCTGAGTATCAAACTTCCGGCAGAGCTAGAACCCTTCCCAGATTTTTGCGATCGTCGGCTAAAGCTAGGGAAAGCCCGAAGAGCGTACGCCTCTCAGAAAGGCGTCTCTACTCGCTGGAAAGCCGCGGAAAGTCGAAGAGCAGAGGCGTATCCGCGCGTGTAGCCCGCACCCGAGCGTGGATCGAGGATGCGCGTCCGTGCGCGCGCGTGTGTCTTCTTTAACGAAACCCAAAGGTCGAAAGAGAGGAAAGAATATATTCGGCACCGGATTCGGGTGCGGCGCATTTTTCGAGGCGTCTTTCCTCGATCCTTCCAGAAAGGCTCGAGCGATATAAATAGAATATCGTTGGAGCGCGTACCGTAGGAAAGCGGCGCGCTTCTTCGCGCCGGACTCGTGCTACTCCCCCAACTTTCCCCGCTCCTCCCTTTGGGCGATTATTGTCTGAATTGGCTGCGAGCATCGGTCAGGGGAAAGAAGGCGGGGGTGGGGGGTCATCGAAACGAAGGGTGGAACGATCGGAGATCGACGGCGGTTCGACGATCGACGACTCCTCTAAGAAGTTCGATGGAACACGAGAGTAGACGCGATGCTGGCGATTCAACAATTTTTATACCTTTGGACAACAGTATGTACATAAATTCAACAATTTGTACTAACGACTTCCTGGCCGCGACGGGTTCCTTCGGAGAGGCAACAGAGGGGCGCGTGGCTCGGCTCTACTCGCGGAGGACCACTTTGGCCAGTCTGGCCGCTTGGGCCGCTTTGGGCGATCGGCCGGGGGCGAAGATCGGCGTGCAAAGGTTTCGCGGAGAAGGCGGAAGCGGCGGCGTTCCGCGCCGGTCTTCCCCGTCGGTCCTCTCGGGCGCCTCGCGCGGGATCGGGAGGCCGAGGAGGTTTAGGAGGTTTAGGAGGCGTCGCCCTGGGAGATGACCTTCCTCAGGGTGTCCCGAATGGCATCGTGGGTGGCGAAGCTGATGCCCACCGCGATCGGGCCCTTGACCCAGTTCATGCTCAGCCCCTTGTAGAAGGCCATGATGCCCTCCTCCCTGAAAGGTGGAAAGAGAGGTTGGGGGGAGGGGGCCCTCGGGGGCCTCGAGTCTGCCTCGAGGGGTATACCTACTTGTAGATCTTGAGAATGGTCGAGCCGATCGTGTGGTAATGCTGGCCCCTTATGGCCGAGGTCTGCATTCTCCTGCGGACGATGTCCAGTGGGTAGCTGCTGGTCTGGCCGACCATTCCGGCGATGCCGCCGCAGAGGAGCGATGTCGAGAAGCCAGGAACGGTGACCGTGTACACTGTTCATCGACAGGTAGCCATGATCGAACATGAAGCACGCGCTCGCAAAAGGCCGGCGTCGGACTCTTGTCTTTGTCGACAAGCGCCGCTATTAAAGTAAGTACCGTCGCAATACATCGGGAAAGAGTCCCGACACGTGGCCCACGGGTACCCTGCTTTACGATCGTACACCACGAGCGCCTCTCGTCTCGCGCAAACCTCGAGTTTCCTTACTGCCTCGAAGCAGCCCTTTAGAGGGTGCCAAGGGAATTTGGGCGCGAACCGACTCACCGGTCAGTAAGTTCCTGAGGAAGTCGTAGGTGAAGAAGCTGCAGCCGGCGTAGGGGACCACGCCGAGGAGCGTGGGGGTGAGGCCGCGGTAATAGGCCAGGATGCCCTCCTCCGCGTAGATGCGCGAGAAAACCTGCCGCAGCGTCTTGTATTCAGTCTTTTGCGTGACGGCCATCCTCGCCCTCATCAGGTCCAGGGGGTAGGTCAGGCTCTGGGAAGTGACGCCCGCCAGGGAGCCGGCCAGGAAGCTCAGCCAGGGCTTTTGCCTGTGCGGGAGGAGAAGCAGCTGCGCTTAGGGCCCCTCGCGACTCCACGATCCCAGTCCCCGTCGCCCGATCCTTACGCTTCCGTGCCGTTCACCCTCAGGATCCTCTTCCACTGCTCGTGGGCCGTGAACTGCACGGCCGAGTAGGGCACGATGCGGACCATGGTCGCGCTGTTGCCGCGCCACAGGCTCAGCAGGCCCTCGGTCCGAAAGGTCCTCGCCAGGAACTCGATGGCCGCCCTGCCCGAGTAGGGTTGCTTCGAGATTTGGAAGTTGATCTTTGTGCGATCGAGCGGCGCGATCGTCGTCTTGGCGAGGGCGCCCGCGATCGCGCCGGACACCAGGCTCGTCCAGACCCTGTGGGCGTTCGAGATGTCCCTCTCCTCGGCTCGCCTGCCTCCCTCGCGCCTCTTCTGCGACAGACGCGTAAGGCCAGTCATGTAGACGTGCGCTCCCACCCTCGCTTACGCTTACGCTCGACCATCGACGGCGCCGAGAGGACGCCGAGGAGGTCGAGGACGTTCCCCTCGAGAACCTACTCGAGTCGTCTCCGGCTCCGGCTTCTCGGCGGAGAGCGAGGCGGCGCCGGCCAGGTGACTCGTCGACGCGTGCCTCACGCCCGCCGCCAGGGTGGGTGCTTGGATGCGTCCCAGCAGCGCCTGCCCGCCCTCCACGGGCCCGGCCCTCGCGTGCCCCGTCGTCATCCCTCCGCCGTGCTGAACCACCCCTCGACGCTCGTCCCTCTCTCAGCCGCGGAGACCGCCTCTCCTCCTGCCCGCGATCCTCTGCAAACAGACGCGGATCGCCGTGGTCGGGTGCCCCTGCTGAAGGCCTCCAAACGGAAACTCGTGGCGCGCCACGCCTCGCGCAACCCCGGCACCTCGAGCCCCGCGCGCCTTATCCCGTCCCGCGATTCGACTGGACACGCGTGCAACGCCGCGGCCGCTATCGCTATCGCTATCGTAATCGCAGTCACGGCCGTTCTCGGCGGAGCGTGAGGAGAACGATCGGCGCGATGCGCGCGACCTTATCGGTCCCTCACCGAGCGCGCTCCGGCCGATCTGCCAGTCACCGTGCACCCGCTCTCGTGCCCCGCGACGACACCCGCACCCGCACTCGCCTACCTGCGGAGTCCTAACGACGTGCCGCGCCTGCGAGCATCGGCACGATACTGCTGCGATACCGGCCGGAAGCCAAGGCCGCGAGGTATTTGGGGCCGCACGGCCGGCCGCGCCGTGGCGCCTCCGAGTCCGCGGTTTACTTTCGAAAAATCATCGGCGCGCTATCTCCTCGGTGCACGGCAGGAGGGGCTGCTATCGCGTTTATCCGGAGGCGGCTCGCTGTCGGCCAGCGGAGCGTTGGGAAACGGTGCGAGACGCGCATCGGGGCGTCTTCCCTGCCTTTGGGTCTCGAGCCCTCGCGAGGGGAGGCCGGCCCTTGGGGCCCGATGAGCCCGAGGCACCTCCGCGAGGCCCGGCGGTCGCGCGAACCTACGAATAAGGGCGCGCAGAGCCCGCGCGCGTTCCTCGAGAGCCTCTCGAGAGCTTCGCCGCTGCTTTTCCTTATCCAATTTTTGCCCGCCTCTTTCGCAAGCGGACGGATAAGCGCGGGGTCAGCGCGCGGATCTTTCGCGTTGCGTTCGCGTGCGCGCTCGACGCGCGAACGCTGCCGTAAGGAGCGCGTTAATCTCGCGAACGCGCAAGGTCGTCGCGGTGCATCGAGGGGCGGAAGCGCGGTGGCCGAGAGCATCGTGCGATGCGCAAATCGGAGCTTCAAGGGAGCATCCTTGACGGTCGAAGCGGGTCCTCGCGTTTACGGAAATGAAATTCTCCGACGAGCGAGGCAGCTCGGCCACTTCGACGACGGTCGCGCGTGGGAGCACGTGGCCGCGCCTTCTCGAGGGATCGAACGGCAATTACGTAAGGAGGAGTCGCGGAAGAGCCGAGAAACCGGGTTTAAAGGTTCGCCCGGCTCCGATCGAGAATCGGAGGCGCGCTCGACGATGAATCGGAGCAAAGCGCGCGCCTATTAGGCTTCTCGATGCTCCGACGGGCCGAGGAGGGCTCTAAACTGGCCGCGGGCCAATTGACCTACGGGACGGGAGACCCCGAGGGGCCGAGGGGATGCTCTCGATCGCGAGATCGGGCGCACGATCCGCGTAAAGAGCGCCTTGCATTTCTTGCTGAGTAACGCTTACGGCCCGCCGGCCGCCACAGCCCCGGCGCCAAGCCGCGCTCCCGGCCCCGGCCCCGGCCCCGACCCCGACCCTGCCCAAGGAGGTGCTCCGATCGTGGCCCTCCAGCCGAAGGAAATGAAGGGAGGGGGGGGGGGGGGCGAGAGAGAGAGAGAGAGAGAGAGAGAGAGAGAGAGAGAGAGAGAGAGAGAGAGAGAGAGAGAGGTCGTACCTTGATCAATTCCGGCCGAGCTCGGTGAATCGATTCGCTTCGGACGGCCAGTCCCTCGAGCAAGGAACGTATTCGGAGCGGGGCATTCGGCACCGATTACGACACTTCTCACATTATCTACGCGCCACGGGACTGCGACTCGCCACGACGTCAAACCCGAGCCCCACGGCTCGCGCGAAGCTACTGCCGCCGAATTCTCCCTACATTACACTTTGTTTTTCTTCTTTTTTCGATGCGCGAGTCTGCGTCGGTGCACGCGTGCAATTTTACGTAAGACGTCCAGTTGTCGGATGAAATAAATATTTTTCGGCCGACCTTCGGCCGTTTTCACGATCGCGCGGCAGATGGCGCCAGCGGCCGGGACGAGCTCGCGCGCCCCCGTCTTGCGCGCGGCCAGCTTCGGAACCTTCGCGCCCGGCTACCGGCGCTCCTTACCGGCCGCTCTTGACGAGTCGGTACGGCAGGAAGCCACGTACGTCCGGCCGCACATCGGACGGAGGCGCGCGGTCAACGACCTCGGCCGCCACGTGGCGAACACCTGCCTCGCTTACCAGCGGCCACGCTGGAAGGCCGCCTCGCCCGCTGTCGGTTTCCCGCTTCTCCTCGAAGATGTCTGTTCGTACGTTCCACGCAGCCGCCGCGATCCTGTCGCTCGCATATTCGAATATTCGCGAGGAGCGGGCGCGATTTTCAGCGATCGTCGCAGGCTTCGCGACGAGCCCTTGCACGGCTCCTCGGCATCTTTGCGGAAGATGCGCACGAGCGACGAGCACGACGAGAGTCCATTCGCGCGTCCACGGGAACGTTTGGCGGCGGGCCGAGGCGACGACGTTGACGGCATCGAACGGGCGTGTACGCGCATTGGTAGGCAGGTTGACTGGCGCTACATTTAATAGAGACGCGCTAGAAAATAGAAAAGGAAGAGAGAAAGGGTGGCGAGCGCGGGGTCCCGGCATGCCGGCGAGGCTCGTAAGTCCGGTCCCCGTTATCGGAGGAATTTTAAAAGGCCGCCTTCTCGTCAAGTTGGATTTATTCGAATTAAAACCCCGCAGGGCCGCACGCCCCCCGGCGAGCTGCCGCCGGATAAAGTTCCTCCTTCGGCCAGGGACGAAGGTAGCGGCTCTCGGCCGCTCGCGAGCGTCCCTTCGCCTCGCAGGACCGAGCTCCGGCTCTCTCTCTCTCTCTCTCTCTCTCTCTCTCTCTCTCTCTCTCTCTCTCTCTCTCTCTCGAGGAGGGCTCGAGCGCGAGGCGCGTCGGGCGAGGGACCAAAGGGTGCGGCGGATCCGGAGGAGCGGCGCTAGAGGGGCGGGGATGGTCCGCGGGAGGGAATCGGCCGCGAGGGTCGCGCTGCGCGAAGGAAAGGGGGACGGGCGCGCCAGAGTCCGCACCTGGCGCTTCGACGTCTACGCCGGACTTTGCTTTATGCGGACACTTTATGCCCCCGATTGCGAACGACACCGGAACGCTCTCAAGTCCCCGGCACCGATCGGGCTCCCTTTCCAATCGCAAAACAACGAGAGCGGTTTAATTTAAGGTTCCGAGAAGGCCCCTCCGAGCGTGTTTCCTTCGTTGGGGTCTACAAGCTGGCGGCACGTTTTAATAATCGTGTTCGGGACGACGAGCATTCTCGTAAACCAGATCCGCTTTTATGCACGAATCTTATCGGCGGGGTGAGTCAGCGGGGCCGTTTGCGGGAACGTTTACCGGTAGATCGGAAATGTAAATCGCCAGGCCGCGAAGGGCCGGCGCCGCGGTATTCCGGCAGCTCCCTCGGCCGCCTCTCCGCGCGCCACTCCGCGCGCCTCTCTTCGCTCTTCGCCGCGGAGCCGAGTCTTTCCCGGGGCCTGGCCCTGCCATTCCGGCGCGTACTTTTCGCCTCGAGACGCGGTCACGCTCGGCGCGCCGGCGAATCGACCGGAAAGCCATCGATTTCTACTCGTTACGTAAGCTCGGCCCTGATGTCGAGCGGGGAACGACGATCCGCGGCTCGGCTGAGAGGCGGACCGAGTAATCGCGCGGTCGATCCTCCCGATCGATCTTTGGTAGCCGGCGAAGGCATAGCGCGAGGCTATCGGCGCGCATCGACCGAGAATTCTTCTCTCCGCGCTCCGATTGCGCGCTCGGCCCGCCGCCACCCCCGCCGCCTCGCCGCCGGCCGCTCCGGTCTTCTCACGATTTTGGCTGGCCCATCCCCCCGTCCCCCCGTCCCCCCGTCTCAGCCGCGACGACGAGGAGGAGGAGGAGGAGGAGGAGGAGGAGGAGGAGGAGGAGGAGGAGGAGGACGACGACGAGCACGCTCGAATCCGACCGCGGAGGGGTGGGTCGCGTGACGGGGTCACGAGGCACGACACGGAGCGGAATGGGGGTCGAAAACGATTTCGTGGCTAGCAAATGGCAATCTCGCGAAATTGGCGGTGCAGCGCCGGCGTGGCGGCGGGCAGGGACGGCGACGAGGACGCGGGGAGGCAGACGGAGGGAGGCGGCGGCGAGCCCGATGCGGAGAGGAGGATCGGAGAGCGGCGCAGCTACGTTCGGCGTTTAAACGTTCCGTAAAAAGAGCTGGACACGATTTAGGCCCGATTACGGTCCCGGCGGGTCAAGAGTCGCCGCGAAACGACTATCGATACCGATGGGAGCGACCGAGCGATGATTATAGGTAACGATCGATAATGCGCCCCGAGCTCCGCAGGAATGGTGGGCTCCAAAGGCCGCCGAAAGGTTCGACGACGGCGCTCTCCTCCTCGCGGAGCCGCCAACTCGCGCCGCGGCTCCGCTCGACGCTCGAGCTTCTCGAGTCCACGCGCCTCGGGCTCGCCGCTCGCCGCTCGCCGCGAGAACCAGTCCTTTCTCCTCGCAGCGACCGATCCTCGGCCGATCGGATCGATTCATCGGCCCGCCGATAATCGCCGGCGGGAGCGCCGCTCTCGACCACCCTCCGCCCCTCCGCCCCTGGCCGCCCCTGGCCGCCCCTGGCCGCCCCTTCCTCCTTCCTCCTTCCTCCTTCCATCTCGCCGCTTCCTTCTTCCCTGCCCGCTCGCGTATTCCAAGATGGCCGGCTGGTAGTGCGCGCGCGAGTGGAGGCTGCGCCGCAAAAAAGGACGAGCGTAATAACGTAGTATCGTTAATGGCCGGGCAATTTCAGCGTGTACGAGTGCCCTCTCTTCCTCTCGCTCTCCCGCCCCTCCGGCCGCGGCCTCGGCCCCCTCCCGCGCCGGCGGCCTCGCTCGCTCCCGCTCTCGCGCGCGCCTCTCGCTCCCTCTTCCCCCGTTCCCTCCCCCGCGCTGCCCCCCGCGAGCCCACGCGCGCCCTCGCCGCCTCCGCCACCCCCGTCCGGCCCGGTCCAGCCCCCGCCGACCCTCGCCCGTCGGCACTCCGCCGACTCCTCCGCGCTCTTTGCCTCGATGCGCGCACCCATCCGCCTCGGCCCGCTCCGTCCCGCTCCGTCCCGCTCCGGACCGCCGGAGCACTACCAAAAGGGGTCCGATTCCCAGAGTTTGCGGCGGCCCCACTCTCTCTCTCTCTCTCTTTCTCTCTCTCTCTCTCTCCCTCGAGTAGGGCGCGCCGAAGGGGCGCGAGAGAGGGCGGCGAGGCAAAGGCGAGAACTTCTCGCAGGTCTTCCATCCTTCGCCAGGTTCGTCGGCGGCGGGCGCGCGAATCCGCGAGGAGGGCGGGGATACGAGGCGTAAAATGAATTTACGGTTGCTCGCGCGGGAGATTTAGGAGCGCTTTTCCGATCGCACAAATTTTCATTAGCAAAGGGAAGCGAGCCGTGGCGCGCGTCGCGCGTAATTTCGAATGAGCGAGGAAATATCTGGGCCGCGGCCGGCGCCTGGCGCGGCGCACGGGGCCGGCCCGCGGAGATCGATTCGCGAGGGGCAAGGGCGGGGGGTGGTGGCTCTCCAAAATAAACGGCCCCTCTATATTTCAGCGTGATACCCGAAGCGTTTAGAATTAATATTAAAAATACTCTGGTTACCGGTGCTGCTCGCCCGGCAAATTTCGATCCATTGGCGGCTGTCAATTACTCGGCTTATCCGGCGGGTATCGACGGCGCCGCGACTGACGGCTCAATTTCTTTCTCATCGGGCCGCGCTCGTCCGATCGGTCGCCAGTTCCTCGCGGAGGCGAGTACGGGGAGGCGCGATCCGTCCTCGGGCCGCTCGCCTCTTCCTCTCGGCGGGCAGAGGAGCGCCGCGCGGCTCCGGCGCGAGCGCGCTGCGCGTGCGGACGTGGCCTCGAGAGGGCCGAGGATGGACGAGCGGTACGATGATGCGATAAACCCGCAACAGGTAATTACGGTCGATCGACGCGTAATCCCGTTGCGCGGGGCGTAGCCGGGCCGACCCTCCGAAATTGCGGCCCGCTCGGAGTCGCGCGGGGCTCCGATGGAAAAGGCGTTCGCCGATCGAGCCGAGCCCCGCGCCCCGTCCCGCCCGAGGCGGCCCTCCGCCGCTCCTCGAGCGGATCGCGCCGCGCCAGGCGGCTCCTCCGTCTCCGCTCGGCCTCCTCTTCGAGCCGCTCGAGCCGGATCGGCAGGAGTGGCCACCTGCCCCGCGCGAATCTCGCCCCGGCTCCCTGCCTCCGCCGATCCTGCCCCTCCGCCCCGGCCTCCTCCGCGATCGAGAGTCCGGCGCGTCTCGATCGTGCGCGTCGCCGCCCGAACAGTCGGCACGCGCGCACGCACACGCGCACGCACACGCGCACGCACACGCACACGCACCGCCTGCCCCCTCGGCGACGCTCGGGAGGCACGAGGGCACGGCCGCGATGCGGAGAGATTAAACCGTGCAGCCGCGATTACGAGACGCCGGGATCCGATTGGCCGGCGCCTCGTCGAACGGCCGGGGCGGAGCGAGCGTAATGAGTTTCTAGCTTAGTACTCTCCTGCCTCCTCTCTCCCTCGCCCTCTCCCTCGCCCTCGCCCTCGCCCTCGCCCTCGCCCTCGCTCCGGCTTCCGGCCCCTCGCCCACGTCGCGCGCCCCTGCCCCGTCCGCTCGGCGGGTGCACGCGCGGCCGCCACTCGGCCCGAGCCGGCCGAAGCTGCTTCCCCCAGCGCCGGCCAGAGCGCGAGTCTCTCTCGAGGCTGCCGAGCGAGGATCGCGGAGCGGATGCGAGGGACAGCGCGGCGCTTTGCGGAGGCAAGCCGCGAGGTTCCCCCAGCGAGCCGTCCGCCCGCGTGTCCGAGTCCACCCCCGCTCGTCCGGCCGGAGGAAGGAGCGGCCGAGGAGGGAGGGGCCGCCGAGCCGATTCCCTCTTCGGCGGTGCGACGCGCCCTTAATCGCTCCTAATCTCGAGCCGCGAACGTCTTCCGTCGATAGAATCTCAAATATTCAGGCCACGTCCGCCGCGAGACGAGGAGCTTCTCTCGGCAAATCGCCTTCTCCCGCCTGACGCGACATATCGCGCAATCGGCACCGCTAATTCGATATACCCCGGATTATAAATAATCCAAATGGAGAAAATGAGCCGGCAGCCTCGCAGCGGCAATCGGTTTTTCCGCCGAATCTCATTTCGTTAACTTGGCGCCACCGGCGCTTATTACGCGCTGAATATTTCATCGGCGGTACCGCGATTACCATTTCTCATCGCGCTCCATACGGGTCTTCGACCCTCGCGAATTATTTGGAACAACGCGAAGTTAATTATTCCAAGTTACGATCGGACGGAATCGCTGGCGGGCCGGGTCGGGGGAGGGCTCGCATCTGTGGCCAATTTGTAAGTCGACGCAATCGCGCGCGCACCCACATTAGGCTCTCTATCCGCAGCCGCTTATAATCGGCCGCGACTAGTCCTTGGCCGGCCATTAGGCCTCCTCCTCGCCTCCTCCGCGCCTCCTCCGCGCCTCCTCCACGATTCTTCGCTCCCTCGCTCCCTCGCTCCCTCGCTCCTTCGGTCGAGCGGCCATTTTGGTAGAGCCGCCTCGGAATAAACAGCCCCGAGCGATTCACCGGGATTGACACCCATCTCGATCTTGCTCCCTCTTAATTCTCGGCCGCGTACCTCTCTCGCGCAATTCCTCTCCCTCTCCCGCCCCTCCGCCTCTGCCTCTGCCTCTGCCTCTGCCTCTGCCTCTGCCTCTGCCTCTGCCTCTGCCTCTGCCTCTGCCTCTGACTCTGCCTCCGCCTCCGCCTCTGCCTTCGCAGCCCCTTCCCCCGCGATCGTTGCTCGCCTTTACGAGTTCTGAAAATCGATGTCGACACGAAGAATTCCTGAATTATTTAGGGATGCTCGTTGGTGCGCCTCCGCCGTTGGTCTAATACGAATGAGCCCCTATCCTTGTCGACTCTGCATTCTTCATGAGAATCGCACTGCGCGCTCCACCTAAAACGGACGCGAGGAACGCTCGTTCTTTTCTCCTCCCATCTCAGCGCCAGCGTCGAGGCGGCGGAGGCGGCGGCCGACTCTCGCGGGCCTCGCGAGGTAGGAGCGGAGCGGGCGCGAGCTTTGGATCAAAATCCGACCATCGGAATCTATTATCGGGCTCCCGGCCCTCGGCTCGGCCCCGAATCTCGGCGCGCCGGCCGGGAGAGCCCTCCCCGCGCCCCGAGCCGGGATCGCATCCAATCATGCCCGAGCGCGGCCTCCTAAGGCTCGCTCCGCCGGAGGAAAGGGGCCTAATCGCGTTAGATGCCTCGGTCGCCATCTTCCTTTCTGGTCACGTACCGCCGTAAAACAAAGGAACATTGACCGGCCGCGCGGCGGTGCGCCGAGAATACGCGCCTCAATATTTAATCCCTCATTATCGGAGCGAGGCCGAGCTTTTGCGGCTATTGCCGGCCAGGATCTCTCCCGCCAGCGACGCTCCCGATCCTCCTCGAGCTTCCTTCGAATCGGACGAGAATCTCGCCCCGATCCATCATCGGGCACTGGCCGCGGGGAGGCGGCGAGGAGGCGGCGAGGAGGCCGGCGGTCCCGTCGAGCGGCCGAGTCGTCGGAGGAGACGAGAGGGCGCGGGCCTCCTCCTCGCCCTGCTGCGTGGCGAGAGAGGCCTGTCCCTGACCCGAGAGACCGGCGATAATCGAATAAGAGTTTTCGCTGACGGGGGGCCACGTCCGGCGCGGGCCGCGCGGCCCTTGAAATATCACTGCTTTTGCAAAAGGTGGAACGATCGCCCGGTCGGTCGGCCGGGCCGAGGGAAAGGAGGCGGGTGGAGCGAGGGAGCGAGAGAGAGAGAGAGAGAGAGAGAGAGAGAGAGAGAGAGAGAGAGGGAGAAGGAGCCGGAGACGGAAGGCGCGGCGTGATCGAGTACCGGACATTGCGAGGTTTAATGAAAACATGGCCGCCACCTGGAAATCCCCGAAGGCACTGCTTTCGAGAGCGGAGCCGAGTCGAAGCAGCCCCGGAAGCGGAGAAGGGCCCTGCTTCCGCGGCCGCTGCCTCGCGACGCCGCGACGAGGGCCTCGCGTTGGCCGATCGGCGAATCGAGGAGGAACCTCCTCCGAGCGACGGCGCCCCGTCCATCCGTCCGATCCATTTTTCAACGCGCCACCACTGTCTCGCGATAAAAAACGTGTTTTATCGTTTCAAGCTGTGCCGTTAGAGGTACGTTTCCTTAAAAGGAAATCACGTCTTGCACTCTCGCTCATCGATTATTTAATCGAGCGTAGCCATTTTTACGTCCACTGCAAACCGCTCGCGTCCCTTCCCAACTGTAAATCCCAGGACGATCGCCGTCCCGCCGGCCTAGATCCCGGTAAGAAGCCCATCATTTTATTTTCCAATCTGCGGGATCTGCCGGCAGAGACGAAGACGGGGCCGGAGACGGATAGAGAGGGAGAGGGAGAGGGAGAGGGCGAAGGAGGGCTGAAAGATTCATAGCCAGATACGTCCGCGACGTCTCGTTAATAAATTTCTAGACATCCACCGGACATCGGGATTTCTTAAAGTCCCCGCCGAAAAGGGGCCTTTTCGCTCGAAAGACGTGCGCGCAGAAAGTGGACGGGCGGCGCCGGCGGGTTGGGCCGAGAGGAAGAGGGCCGATCGGCGCGCTTTGCCGAATTCGAGAAAGGGCCAAATTAAATAGAGTTTAATCTCGGGCCGGCAGCGCGTCCGAGAGGAGTCCCGGCACGAGTCTGGTTTACGTCAGCCGTCCACCACTTAGCGTATTGGAGTTTGATTTATTTGCCGGAGCAAACTGCCGCCTGGGGAGGGTGGCTACCCTCCGAATGGCCTCTATTGTATTTCTATTAAGTCTCGGCCTCGTTCTTTCTCCCCGCACGTTCGCTCTCGGGTGCCACCATATTTCCCCATATTCCATCCACTCTCGCGCCAAGCGCCGATCGCCGATTGGCCCGACACGTGCTTTTTAATTCCATCGAATCGGCCAAATTCCCCTAACGATTCCGCTCGGCCCCCCGCCGCTCCTCGGCGAGCCCCCAGCCTCCGAAGCTCCTTCGCAGTAGCCTAAACGTAACGAGCGGATACATTACCTCCAATTAGGGTTTTAATTAATTACTCCGCCGTTTGAGGAACGACCGGCACGATGGGAGTTTTTTCCTCCCGGTGATTCGACCCGACGAATTGCCAGGGCGCCGCCGTGATCCCGCCTGCAAGACTGATTAATTCCACCGCATCTCGAGAGAAGCCCGAGCGTTTCTCCTGCCGGGGCGGACGGCCGGCCAGCCCGGCTCGCGACCCACCCCTCTTTTCCTCTCGATCGCTCAATCTCGCGCCCTTCGCGCCGCGGCCGAGGCGAGGCGAGGCGAGGAGCTTTGCCTCTGCCGCGCCGAGCTCGCGAGCGCTCGCGCCTTGCCGGACAAGCGCCAAATCGTTCGCGCGTCGAACTCTCCGCGCGAGTTCGCCCCGAGTGCCAGCGGAAGCCGGCGGCGATCGGTCCGCGTGCGAGCGGCATCGCGCGCTGGCCGGATCGAGGGCCGAGTATCGCGCAATGCCTCGAGAAAGGTGGGAATAAGCTTCGTCCGCCCACCTCCCGGCGCCTGCCGAGGAAAATGAAGCACTCTTTTATCCTCTCGCGGCACGTCCTCGCGCCGTGTCTCGGCTCGGAGCCCGCTCCCGATCGATCAAAAAATCATGAAGGCACGAATTAGAGGGGGCGGCGCGAGGGTAAGCTTGCCCTGGGCGGACCCACGAGCGCTCCGCGAAACTTCTTCCGTCTCTTAAGCCGCGAGAATTAAAACGTCGTCCCTCCCGTCCCTCCCTCGATGGGAGAGAGGAGATTCTCCGGTTAAAGGACTCGGAGCCGAGCCTCGCGCCGCGATTTCTGCGCCGGCCTACCGGCCGCGTTATTAGCGCGCGAGAGCGGAGTCGGAAATTCCGGTTGGCGCTCGAGCGAGCACGGCGCGCATCCTCTTTTAATTATCCCCGCCGCGCCGGGGCGCAATCAGAGCGAGCAGGGCCCGCGGCTCTGTCGGAGCGAGGAAGGCGATCGCCGGGCGAGGTTCGACGGCGGTGGTGGCGTCCGTCGGTGGGCGAACCACGAGGGAGCCATGGCGGTCGGCGCGATGCGCGGCATATTGCGGAATAAATCGCGGGAGGGTCTCGGTGGGGAGCGTGCGAGGGCGAGAGGGAGGAGATAACAACGGGAGCGGGAGGGCGCCCGGTGATAAACTCCTCGGTAGAATCGGAATACAGATCGAAAGTCTGCCGGCTAACCGAGTTATCGCGCGGCCCCACCGAGTTACCGCCGCCCCAGCCCCCGCCGCCAGCCCCGCGGCCCGCCATTCGGAGAATCCCTCGGCGCTAAATAAATGTTTCACCCCGCTCGCCGAGGCCGCGCAAGATTCGTAGGCGGCACTGCCTCGTGGCTCGCTGCACTTTGGGATTCCGCAGCGAGGGTGGCCCCGCGCGACGCCCGCCGCGCGGCCTCCGCTCTCCTCGGGCCGGCCGCCGACGACTCCGGAATTCTCGGCCGCTCGCAAACTGCCGCGACCTTACGGCGCCCTCGGACGGCTCGTCCTCGCTCTCCTCGCTCTCCTCGAGAGGTCCGCGGCCCGCGGGGAGACGCCGCTCGAGCGGTGCCGTCGTCTGAATCTTTTAGCGGAGATAAACCTTGCCGGGCAAGAGGAGCGAGGCGCCGACGAGGAGCTCTGCCCTCCGAGCCGTCGGCCGACGGGCGTCCCTGCGCCGGCGAGCGGTCGCCTCCTCGCGCGCTCCGCCGGATTGATCGGCTCGGGCCCTCGGCGCCCCCAGGCCGGCCGCCCCTCTGCGCTCGCAGGAGGGACCCGCCGCGAGGCCATCGGCGATAGCGATCCGCGTCGATCGAATTTCCGGCCAAGGCCCCCCCCCCGTCGAGGAGCCGGTGCGCGCACTTGCTCGGCAGCGGCGCGGCGCCCCCCGCGGCGCGCGATCCGACGAGGAGCCGATCGCGGCGCGGCCCACCTCCCCCGGGGGCAGGGGCGCGCGACGGCACGAGCGCGAGCGCGAGCCGGCGCTCCCTCGGGAGGCCAGGAACGCTCCGGCGTGGGACGCGGGCGTCGCGCGGGCAGGGTTCTCACGTGGGTGCGCCCCGATGAAATTGATGTCTCTGTTTCGCATCACGTTCCGGGCGTGTGGGCGCACCGCCGGCCGACCGGGTGTCCTGGGGGGCTGCGCGCCTGCTCGCGGCCCCGATTATGCCCCTGGCGATCGTCACGGGCCGCGAGGGCACGAGGGCCAAGCGGCGGAAGAACGGCCGGGCCAACCCTTGCTCGCGCCCCTGTCGTCGAGGGGTCGCGAGGGTACGCGCGCGCCCCTTTCCCAATCCCCGCGCCCCGATCCGCCGCGTTACTCGCCGCGATACGCCTGCCTTCGGGCCCGAGGACTTCGAGGAGGAGGCGAGCGAACGCTCCGAATCGCGGCCGGTCCGTCGGCCGAACCTTCTCGCCTCGAGTAGCTCGGCGCGAGAGCCTGCGCCTGGTAAAAAGGGAGGACCCCCGTCCGTTCGCGTCGTCCCTTCTCATCCCGGCGCCAACGCCGATCGCGGCCCGACGCCCTCTCGGTCTCCGCCTCTGCCGCCTCACCCTCTCCGTCGCTCCGTCGCGACTCTATCCGCTCTATCCGCCCTGTCCGCCCTACGCGCTCTATCCGTTCTATCCGTGACGAGGCGAGGCGAGCCGGTGCTCGAGAGCGCGCCTCCAAAGGGTGGTATGAATTATTCGGCTACCGGTGAAAACGTCTAAGTGACACGCGGATGCCTGACATCCAAATTGATCCGCGATCGTGACGAGGGCGATGGAGAAGTCGGGAGTCGGGAGTCGGGAGTCGGGAGGCGAGGGGCGAGGGGCGAGGGGCGAGGGCGGATTTCGGAGGTCGCGTCCCGCTCCTTGCATAATTCCCGGCTCCTCGTAGAATCGCATTAATCCGACTCCGAGTCGGCGGGCTCGGTGCCAATCGGCGGGAAGCGTGTTTTCCGCCAGAGCGGGCGGCTCGGAGTTCTCGAAGGAAAAAGAGCGGACGTATCGGCCGGTCAAATGTCAATGCTGGCATAAAGAGCGGACCGAGCACGGCGCGCTTCGGCACGGAGCCAAGTGGCGCGCAACCGATCATTTCGGTCCATTAGCAGTACGCGCGCGTAATGGATTTACATCGAATAACCGCGCGGATAATCGGCTACGTAGAACCGCGTACCTCTCTACCCGCTACTTTGCCGCGCCCCCTCTGCCCCCTCGAGGGACGTCTCCCTCGGCCGCGCACGAGCGTAGGTACCTAATTACGCGAGCCGGCCATAGGTAGAAATTGCGGAAAGAGACGGCCGGCGATCGATTCGACGTCCCTCGATTTCGCGGACCGTTTCGGAAGCGCGCCCGCCGGGGGCCGTGGGGCGAAGAGGGTGGCGGGTGGCTCGGAAGGAGGGATCCGTCGGCCAAGATCCGCGCCGAGGGTGTACGGAGGCGCGCCTCGTAAACTCGCGAGATCGCTCGATGAGGCGAGGAAAATGGCGGGCGGAACTGGCCCGAGGTCACCATTTTAAAGCGGCTCGCGCAGCGAGCGTCTTCTCCGCTCTCGGCCGCTCGAGCCGCCGCGAGGACGTCCTCGGGCCTCCTCTCGCGCGAGCTTCGCCGAGCCGAGCGACTCGGAGCGACGCGGCAGCTCCGCAACGCCGCGGCCAAAGGGCGCGCGGGAGAAAGGGTGGCGCGTCTTTGCGCGAGGACGAGGACGAGGACGAGGACGAGGACGAGGATGAGAGGGAGGAGGCGCAGGAGGCGAGAGCGAGGGCGGCGGCGGCGGTGGGCGAGAGCGTGGCGAAGGAAGCTACGCGACGCGGGGGAGGGCGCGTATTCGCCGTAATTAAGTCCCTCCGCTCCTTCGACTCGCCGCGATCGCCGCGCGTCGTCTCGGGAGGAGAGCGCGGCCGCCGAGGATGGCGGCTGGGGCCGAGCGGATTCGAGCGGGTCGGAGCGAAGCGGAGCGCGAGGCGCGCGAGGAGGCGCGAGGAGGCGCGAGGGGCGCGAGGGGGAGCGAGGCCGAGGGGTGGAAGGAAAGGTAACGAGAGTAGGTGGAAAAAAAAGGAGACACGACGATCGGGCAATAAATAATACAGGAGAAAAAGGCGATCGGCCGCAACATTCTGCTCAAATGTTAAATAGGTATCAATTTAAGGCCCGCCAATGGGCGCGAGCATGGGCGTGCCCCGGAGGCCGTGGATTGGCCCAGGGCGCCGAGGTAGGCGATGCCGAGCGCCGCGACGCGACGCTCGAGTCTCCGGCGAGCGGCTGGTAGGGATGGACCACCTGGTCTCTCCGGTCCCTCGCAACCTCTCGCCTCTCTCTCCGGCCGGCCGAGCCGGATTCACGTCGATGCGCTGCAGGGACCAGGATCCTTAGACGGCAGGCGCGGCAGGCGCGGCACACGAAGCCCTCCTCGAGTCATCCACGTGAGCGAGAGCGCCCTTCCGGACTCCTCGAGGCGGCGCGCACCTCCTCTCTCGAGTCCCGTGCGCGTCCCGGCCGTCGGCGGGCGCGTTGCTGCGAGGAGCGGGCCCTCCGGCCGGATTCGCGCCGATCCCAGCCCGCCGATCCTCGCCAAGGCCCTCGGAGTGAATCGCGCCCGGCAGTGACGCGTGCGACGCGCCGGACCCGTGCCCGACGCGGAGTGCCGCAGTCCGAGTGGAGCCCTAGTGGAGCCCCAGTGGAGCCCTAGTGGAGCCCTAGTGGAGCCCGAGTGAAGCCAGAGTGGAGCCGGAGTGGAGTTGGTGACGAGGGTAAGGGCCGCGCGCTCGGCCGTCGCTCGGTCGGGAGGGACGGGGATGATTTCGCGAGGGACGTCGGCCCCGCTGGCTCAGGTTCGCGACTAGACACCCCCTCGGCGATGGCCCTTGCCCGGACGGGCGCAGCGAGCGAGCGCCAGACGGCTGACGGACCCGCGAGCCAGGAAGAGGCAACCTCCGGCTGAATCGAGAGACCATGACCGCGCGAGTTCGCCTCGAAATCGGCAAGTCGCTCCCCGGAAGCCCGTGAAGCCACGCGACCCCGCCTCCCTCGAAGCGATCGCTCCCCGAGCTCGCGAGCCGAGCACGGTTCGTGGGAAGCATGTCGGAGCACTGCGAGAGCGACCTGGACGCCACGGAGGAGATCAACGTCGACGACTCCGACTCTGGCAGTCCGTGCAGCCCGCGCCGTCGACAGAGTCGAGAGGAGGGACGACCGCCGATGGTGGTGGCGCCAACGACGACGACGACGGCGACGACAACGACGACGACGACGACGACGACGACAGGGAGGACGACGATTCGGGGCCTGGCGGCGCCCGAGTGTTCCGCCTCCCCGCCGTCGAGCAGGACTCTGCAGAGCGAGTCGCCGAGGAGTCACCCGTTCAGCATAAGTCGCCTACTGGGCGAGAGCCGGGCGCAGAGTCGAGCGCACGGCCGAGCCAGGGACTCACCCGCGGAGGAGGATCGGGACAGCGACAAGGAGCGCAAGTGGTCCTGGGAGGAGAGCAACGACAACAACAACGGCAGCGGCAGTGGCAACGGCAAGAAGCGGAGGAACGGGGAGAACGAGAACGAGAACGAGAACGAGAACGAGAACGAGAACGAGACCGAGAACGAGAACGACAGCGACGTCGGCAGGGACAGGGAGCAGCGCGGCGAGAGCGTCAACGGCGGCGGGGCCCTCCATCCCGCGGCCCTCCTGGACGAGAGCGGCCGATGCTGGGTCCAGGAGGCGGAGGAGAAGCTGTCGGAGCGGGACGAGGAGGAGAGGGGCGGCGGCACGCCCGAGGGTCGCGGCAACTCCTCCTCGTCCTCGTCGGTGCACTGCGGCAACGCGAGCGGCACGGCGAGCGCGGCGGCGGCGGCGGCGGCGGCGGCGGACCTGCTGGCGCCCTTCCGCCTCTTCCCGACGGCCTCGGGCCTCATCTACACCGGCGGCGGGGTGATCCGCGTGCCGGCCCACCGGCCCCCGGCGGGCAGCGGCGCGCCGACCGCGGGCCCCGGCCTCGCGGCTCAGGCGCTGATGCCGCCCTGGAGCCTGCAGGCCCTGCAGCACAGCCAGCAGCAGGCGGCGGCGGCGGCGGCGGCGGCCGCGGCTGGCCTTCACAGGGCCAATCTACTGGCCAACCTGGCCGGCCACCCTCTGCAGGGACATCCTCACCTCAAGGACAGGCTAGCCGGTAAGAGGGTAGACTCGCTAAGAGACCTCGCGACGCTCTCGGGGCGGGCGAGCGGCCGGGCGCGGCGATGCGCGAGGGCCGCGAGCGGGCCCGGAGAGTGGGACGACGGGCGGCGGGCGCGAGGCGCACCAACGATTGCCGTCCACCGCTCGAGAGCCGTTTCCATTTCCCAACCCGCGACTTTTTCGTGCGGCTAATGAAACCTGGCATTATGTATCCCGGTGGCGTGAGCGCGGCGCACTCGCGCGCGTACGAGCGGCCCGCTCTCTCTCTCTCTCTCTCTCTCTCTCTCTCTCTCTCTCGCTCTCGCCCCCTTTGACCGCGCGCCTCTCTCGAGGGCCCCCGAATCGCTCCTGCGGCGATCGTCGTAAAGGCTCCGGCGCAAAATCTCGACGGGGCCGCCTCGGCCGAGAGAGGCAAACCGTCGGTCGGTCGGTCGGTCGGTCGGTCGTTCGTTCTGCGGGATCGGTCCGTTGGCAGCCGCGCGAACCAATTCACGTTCAAAGAAACGATCTTGCCGATTTGACAGAATGGTTTCTCTAATTGCGAGCCAAAAGCGTTCGAGCGGCGAGGCCAGTCGCGTAGAGAGCCGGTTTGGCTCAGAGGCAGAGGGAGGAAGGAAGCGCGGGCCGCCTCGCGCGGCCTTCTACGCCACTGCCGCTTGCGAATCCGCTCGCCGTTAAGAACGAGGGGCCCCTCGGCCGATTCTGCGAAGGTGCTCGAGAGCGAGAAGGACGGCCGGAAAGAGCGGTCGGAAAGAGGGCGAGAAAGCCCGTAGAATCGGCGCGATGCCGGGCGCAGCGAGGCGGAAGGAGGCGGAAGGAGCCCGAAGGAGTCGGGGAGGCGGCGCGCCGGCCGCGTTCGCTCGCGTCCGCCGAGGGGCAGAGTCTTCGGAGGCACGTCCGCGAGCCGGAGGCCTCGCGCTCCCAAAAGGCCGATCGCCGTTCGATCGCGCTTCGCCGGTAGAGGAGACGAGCCGCGACGAGCTGGAGAGCAATATCGAATCGGAGGCAGCTGTGCGCGGACGCGGAGAGACGCACCGAGGAAGCGGTCTTGGCGGAGAATCGAGTCGGGGACCAGAGGGCCGTTTAGGAAAATCGGGGCCTATCGTGAGAAGAAAAGGGAGAAGGGGAGCGAGAGAGGGAGAGCGAGGCGACGCGGGAAGGCGAAGGAGCGAGAGGCCGCTCTCGTCCGGCCGAGGCCCCGAGAGGAAGGCGAGCCGGCGGAGGAGGAGGAGGAGGAGGCGGAGGAGAGGGAGGAGAGGGAGGAGAGAGCGCCTCGAGCGAAAGATAACCGGGTACCGGGAACAGAGAAAAAAGGCATCGCGTGACCGAAACCTGAAAACCAGAATCCGCTGCCGTTGCGGAGCCTCCGAGCCCCGCGCTTCTCCGCCCGAGTCGGCGAGTCGTCGAGCCGCGCGAGTCCGTACGCAGGTACCTCCGGAGCCGCGCGTGCTCCCCGTGGTTAATTTTAATTTTCCATCCGAGCGGCCGGTAGCGGTAGCCGCTGCTACCGCCGACCTCTTCTCGCTCCGCTACCGAATCGCGCCTCTCCTCCCGCGCGGACGTCCCGAGGCCGGGGCTCCTCGGGCGCTCCTTCGGCGCTCCTTCGGCGCTCCTTGCGCGCTCTGACGCCTCGGCAGAGCGCCGCGGAGGGCCGGGGGCGAAGGCGAGGGCGGAGACAAAGGCGGTGGAAAGCTCCGCGCTCGAATCGTTCCAGGAAGGCGAGGCCGGTGCATCGCTGGCCGAGGCAGGGGGCCCCTTTTTCGGAGCGCCGACGGCCGATGGACCGAGCGACGGGCCGAGCGATGGACCGCGAACGGACGGCGGGGCCTCTCGGGTTGCTCGCGGGAAAGCGCCGCGATTTCCGCTCGGGCCGAGCGAGCCGCCCGAGAGGGCGACCCTCCGCGGAGGTGGCCGGCCGCGAGGGAGTCGCGCGGGCGGCGAGAGCGGCGGGGACGTCGGGCGCGCGCGGGTGGCGTCGAGCGCGCGGGTTGCCCTAGAAACGATAATTATTCAAACCGGTATTACGTAGTAATTAATCCGGAGGCAGATTAGTGCCGGGCAACGCCACGGTGGGCGTTGACTGATCGAGTTAGCGCCGAGTTAGGGATTTCGCAGCTCGAGGTTGGCAGCCCCAGGAAGGTCGGCCGCGCTCGTCCATCATCGCCCCGTTCTGCTCGCGGAACGAACCGTGCGCTCCGCCGGGCCAGGAGACCGGGGGAATTACATAATTAACGCGACTTCGGTTTAATTTTCCTGCAGACAATTAGCGCGGCCAGCCATCCGCCTTGGAGCCGCCGTCCCCGAATACCGCTCGCGGCGAGCGGACTCGCGCGAGTCGCGCTCCCGCGACGAGCGTGCTCACGGGCGCCTGCCCCGTTGCCAGCGACGCGAGAAATCAGCCCGATTAACGCCCGATCGATGTCCAGGGGTGGCCGAGGGCGCCGCCGACGAACGCGGACGGTTGTCGGAGACCGCGGCGGAAAAAATCGCGCGATAAAGTGTATCCCTCGAAGGGCGATTGGCGGCGGGGCGCGGGGGCGCGGGGGCGCGGGGATGCGGGGCCGCTCGGAGAGAGCGGAGAATATCCGAGGCTCGTGATATGTAGGATAAATCGGGCGAGACCGCCAGCCAACCCCCGGCCGGCCGACCGAGCGAGCATCCCCGGAGGATCCGAAAAACCTGGCCGGGGCAACTTTTGACCGACGGCCTCGGCGCTCGCCTCGAAAAAAGCCCGAGCTCGGGCGCGACGATACTTTGGCCCCGAGGAACCGACGGCGGCCCGACGCGGTTTCCGGCATATCATTCGCGATTTTTTCCTCTCCCTGGAGAAATCGCCGGATTCGCGCAGGATCTTCGGGAACCTCGATGCAAATTTTGGCCCGGGCCGCCACGAGCGACGGCCGATCGGCGCGATCGGGTGGCTCTCCTCTCCTCTCCTCTCCTCTCCTCCTCCAGTCGCGGCTCGCGATTCAGGAGTCCCTCGAGGCGCGAGCCCTCGCCGAAGGATCCGCCCGCGCTGCCTCTTTAAAGGGCCGGGGCCTCGCCTTTCAGCCGGAGTCGGCCCTACGAGGAGCGGACTTGCGCGTAGTTAGGACCGCGCGCGGTCACGGAAACCTTTAGGATACGGACGATGGCGCACCGTGGGCGCGAGTTTGAATAATACAGCGGTCTCGGTCGCGTTTAAAGAGGAGCGGACCGGGCTCGTCGCTGCGACGGAATTGGCCTCGGCCGGCCTCGCTCCGGCCACTCTGGCCCTGCTCGGAGCGATGGATCGGCGAGGACGAGTCGCGCGTTGGCCGCTCCTTAGGAGGCGCGCGCTGGATCGGCGCGGATCGGCGCGGATCGGCGAGTGCTCTTCTGGAGCAAGTTGGCCTTCCACCGGAGGCAATGGCCTCTCTCGCGGCGCAACCACCGCGCCGCTCCCCGCCGGAAGCTCCGGTGCTAAAGGTATTGGGGGTTTTATCGCGAGCACGTGGGGCCTTGCCTAATTTTATGCGATTTTTTATCGACGCCTCGTAATATCGATAATGTAAGGCTCCGCTGGTTTTGCCCCGCCCCGCCCCGCCTCGCCTCGCCTCGCCTCTCGTTCCTCCCGCTACGCCGCATCGACGCGCGGCCGAGGGGTGGTTTATATCGAGTTACGTAGTTTGAGAAATGATCGGTGCCCCCGACAGCCGTACCTTTCCTTCTCCCCGATCGAGCTCGAAAGGATGTCGTTCCTCTCGCGGCCTCCGGGCGACGGGCCGCCGGGTAACGATCGACTTCTCTCGCCGATTCGCTCGCGCCCCGCGCCGAGCCGAGCTCCGAGGAGCGGCGCAACGCTCTCCTTCTTGCCGCTGCCTCCGAGCAATTTTCTCGATCGGAACCGCGTCGGCCTCGCGTTCCTGGAAACGTTTAGTTTTCATTTCCCCCGGCCGAGTGCCGGCAAAGCATCGGCACTCCCATTACCCTAACGGCGCCGCGGTTATCCTCGCGCTTTGCCAGCGCCTGGCCTGGCCTGGCCTGGCCTGGCCTGGACTGGCCCGGCCAAGCCCCTGCCTCCACCGGGGGCGCGGGCCGCGTCGCGTCGCGTCGCGTCGCGCCGAGCCGAGCCGAGCCGAGCCGAGCCGAGCCGAGAGGCCTCGATCGCGCCCAACCCCCCGTTGGCGCTTCCGCCTTCCTCCTCCTCCTGCTCCGCAGTGGGCGCTCCGAGAGGAAAGGACGGGCCGCGGAGGGTGTTGGCGCGCTTCGCACCGACAAACTCGGCGCGGCCGGCCGGTCGGCCGGGGCCTCCTTTATCGAGGTAAACGCGCGTCTTCCAGGAATCCGTTTGTAGCTGTTTAGCCGTCCGTTATGTCGGTTCAATTACGGAGCCGGCGAGCTCTCGAAAGACGCGTCGGTGCGGCGGAGGGGAGGGCCGGCGTGGCATAGGAGGGCACCTCGTAAAGATCGAGCCGCGGATAGCGCCGCGGGTGAAATTGCAGGGCAAAGTGGGCTCCCCGGAGGGCCGAGCCGAGGCCGAGCCGCGCACAGGAGCCATTGTTCCGGCCCTCTTTCGCCTTTCGTGCCGCGCCAATCCGATTCACCTCGCGCCGGATCGATTTAATTCGCTCGCAAGAGTCTCGACCTTCGCCCAATGGTGCGCCCCTTCCGCCGGATCGGCCGCGTCCGCTCCTCGCGGAGGCTCCGAGCCTCGAGGCTGCCGAGGCCCCGCGAGCCCCGAGCCGACGGCGGACGCCGGCAGGAATCCGCGCTGCGCAGAAAACAATTTACTTTGAAGGCCGCAAACTCCATTACCGAGCGGAACGTGCTCGGGAAGATAATGACTTTCCCTGGGCCGGCGTTGCGTCATTCGACGATTCGAGCTCGGCGCTGCCTCGCGAGAGAGAAATTGCGGCCGAGCGGAACCGCCGAAGACGCCGGCGACGCCGAGGACGCCGAGGGGCGGAGGGAGATGGCTAGGCCGGGGCTGCTCGGGCAAAGGTTGGGCGTCTCGAGCGCACTGGGTCGGCCGGGATGGCACTCGCGCGGCGCGCTGCTCGCCCGGGTCGTTCGCGCAAAGCGAGCGCGGAGAGCGTTGGCCGAGGGAGCCCGGGGACCGCAAGAGTGCGCGGCGCGGCCGGGGAGGACGTCCGAGGACGGATCGAGGCCATCTTTACGGCTCGGCTCGGCTCGGCGCGCCTCGAGAGTCCGCTAATTAACGGCGCCCGCCTCCCTTATCGGGCCAGCCGCCGACCGATTTACGAGCGGCGAGCGGGAGAGAAGTCGCGGCGCGAGTTTCCGGACGAGGAGCGAGCCGCGCTCCTCCGGCCGCCCGGCCGAATCTCGAGGCTCGCGGCCCGCTCCGGGTCGCAGGGGCCCTCCGACTCGAAGCCCTTCCTCCTCCTCCTCCTCGTCCTCCTGGTCCTCCCGCACATCTCGCGGCTTTGCGGCGCGATAGGTTGGCGTAAACGCGGCAGCGGCTCCTTCGGAGAGTGGCGGCCCGAGCGAGCTCCGGAGTCCCGGAGTCCGAGGCGGACTTTACGATCGGCTCGCCGTGCGTGCGTCCGGCTTTCTACGAAAGTAATTACGGACGAATTGCGGGAGAAACGGCGCACGGTGCCAGTATAACGCGATAACGTAACGGAGCATAATGGCGGGTACGCGATTATCGTCCTAATAAGCGACCGACGCAAGAAAGTCCCTCGCGGGGCGCGAGTGCGAGAGGCCGATGCGAGGAGGGCCGGGCGGTTCTCGCCGAGGTCCCGAAGGTGCCGACGGTCCTCCGCGGACGCTCGCGAAGCGCCTCGGTGTTTCTCGGCCGCGAGCCGCGAGCCGCGAGCCGCGAGCCCCGGGGCGGCGCTTTCGGTGCGGGGCGGGGGCGCGCGGCGGGGACGAGCGAGGAGGGACGGATAATGGACTAATATTCGCCCGATGGGCCTTTACCCTTTAACGATGATCTCCCCGCTCGGGCGCGGAGAGAGGGCGGCTGCGGGCCGGGAAGGAGCGAGAGTCGTTACGCGTCAAATCTAATTTTGCGGGAAATTATCCACGTCCCGGCATCGGCCGGCCCCGGAAGCGGGCGAGAGAATCCTTGGCGTGGTCGTCGTTAATTTTGGCATCGGGCGGCCGTTATCCGCGCTTAATTCGCAATTAGCCATTCTCGACGTCGCGACGCTCGCCGGCGGTGGCATCGCGAGGGCGGAGAGGGATCCGCGGCGGCTCGCGGCCTGAACCGAGCCCGCGTCCTTTTTCCTTTCGCAACGCCGGTGTCGGCAGTTCCTTCTCGTTAGAAAATTACGCGTATCTCGGGCCCCTCGCATTAAAGCCACGAGCGTGAGTGCTCCATTAAACGTAGTTTCTGTTATTCGTGCGCTATTACGGCAAGAGATAAGTGCTTAATGACCGCGATAGTCCCGGTCGCCGGGGAGAATAATATGTGGACTTGACGGAACGGCGTACTCGCCGTTTAATCGGCACGTAAACGTTACGACCCGCCGCTTCTCTCTCCCGTCCTTTCCGCTCGGCCAGCTCTTACTCTCGAAGCCGCCTTCGATCGGCCGCGATCCGCGCGGGCCGCCCCGCCGCCCTCGAGGAGGCCGGCCGAGAGGAAAGGCCAAAGCGTTCTCGAGAGGCTCGATAGAGGGCCGATCGCGGTGGCACGATCGCGTCTCGCCCGTCGCCGATGTCCCCGGCTAGGTGCCCGCGAGCGCGATAATTGCCTCGAGGATGAGCCCAGTTTCGATAACGCGACGACCGACCAGTTTCCAAGGGGGATTTACGCGGCTAGCTTCGCGCCCGAGCGCCCGATAAAACTCTCCTTCGATTCGGCCTCTCGCGAGTGACGCTCTCGCCTCGCTCTGGGGCTAACGGTAACTCGCGCTCGAGTCCGCCGTTTCCTTCCTTCCCCTCCCCGGACCTCCCCGGCCCTCCCCGATCCTCTACCAAAGGACGAGAGCGAGAGGACTCTGATCGGCGACCGTGTGCGTCTCCTCCTTTTCTGTCGCAGTGGCCGGAGCCTTTCCGAGGAGAATCGGCCACCCGTACCAGAACAGAACCCCGCCCAAGAGGAAGAAGCCGAGGACGAGTTTCACGAGGCTGCAGATCGCCGAGCTGGAGAAGCGGTTTCACAAGCAAAAGTACCTGGCCTCGGCCGAGAGAGCGGCCCTGGCCAAATCCCTCAAGATGACGGACGCCCAGGTGAAGACCTGGTTCCAGAACAGAAGGACAAAGTGGAGGTGAGCGAGCCGATTCTTTTTCTCGGGCTATCCGGAGGGCGGGTGGGGTGGGGGGGGGGGAGGGAGGGATGTCCCCCCCCCCCCCCCCCCCCCCCCCCCCCCCGCCGAGGGGGATCGGGAGGGATCGAGAGGGAAAACGCGAGGTGGAACACCGCGGCCGGAATGTTAATAGCGGGTTAGCAGCGTCTCTCGCCGCGCGCCTATCTCTCGACGCATCGAGACTCGAACGTATCGGAGTCTCTTCAAGATAAGAAAGGACGAAAACACGTAATTTAGATAAAGGAGGGGCCCGTTGGTTGCGCGGTGAGCCGATACCAGGGGCGTCTCGCCGGCGACGCTCGGGTGTCTCCTCTCCGGGCGCCCGCCGACCCATCAAAGATCGGAGGCCCCTGGCTTCGGGGCGGCCCGGGGTGAGGGGACGGGCCAGAAGCAGAGAGATGGAGAGAGGGAGAGAGGGAGCGATGCAGAGAGAGAGAGAGAGAGAGAGAGAGAGAGAGAGAGAGGGAGAGAGGGAGACAGAGTCGAGGATCGAAAGGGGTACGCGCACCAGCTCGATGGCGGGACGGCGAAAGTCTGGCGAAAGAGTCGCGGAATCCGCGTTCCCGACACGCTCGGGCGAGCAGCTGCGTTTAAAGTAACGAGATGACTGTAGGCAGAGACGAGATAACTCGGTCTCAATAATTCAGGTACCTAACAGCTTAGCCCTGTCCCGTACATAATGTAGTTTCCGTCCCCCATCGCGCCGCTCCCTCGTCCGCCTCGTCCGCCTCGTCCGCCTCGTCCGCCTCGCGCGCCTCGTCCGCCTCCGCCGCTTTGACTGCCGGCCCCCGGCCGCCCCCGGGCCACCCCCGGGCCACCACCGGGCCACCCCCGGAGCGCGACCGGGGACGCGGTGCACGCACCATCCCCATCCGAGCCTCGCGCTACTCTAATCTCCGGCGCACCCTCCTCCCTCCCGGCCCCCGAGCTTCTCGGCTTTTAAACCGTCAAACGCCTTCGACTCGCTTCGAGTCGGGGCCGGGGGCGCGCCTGCCGATCCTCCTCGTTAAACATTGATCCCCCGGCGTGTAGAAGGACGGCGCCGCTAACCTATCGAGCACGCTCGATGCCGGTGTCGCGAGTCGGCCCGCGGAGAATGGAAACTCGTTCCCGGCGCGAGCTGGCCCGGTCCTCGGGCGCGATCGCGCTTTAGGCCGGGCCACGCCCAGCGGAGGAGCGCGTAGGTGTCCCCGCGCGAGGACGAGGCCGACGCGTCCCGGAGGTGGCGAGGGCGCGCCGCCTCTCCGGCCGGGCTTGCCGAACGTAATCGGCGCGGCACCCTCGATTATTAATGGCTAACCGCGCTAATCGCCTGCGCCGGCGTAGGCCCCGACAGCCGTCGGCCGAGCAGCGGTGTAGCGTCGCGCGGACATCCTCCTCCCTCTCCCTTTCCTCCTTTTCCATTTTCCGCCAGGATACTCGCTGGCCATCCTCCGACCTCTCCGCCGAGATACTCTGGCCCATCGCGTGACTCGTCGGGCCCGAAAATATTGACGATCGAGCCGGTTGCGTGGCGTAGCGCGCGGGCTCCGGCCGAAAGGACAGGAAGCTCGAGATGGGCTTGCGCAAGCCGAGCGAGCGGACAAAAAAGGCGGATCGAGGCGAGGCCCGGGGGCGACGCAATTCTCGAGGCGAGCGCTCGTCGGCCGCGAGTTACGCCAGGGGAGAAGGCCTGGTTCTTCACGGCGAATGGGCGTCGCGACGCGAGATCGGCCCGCGGGGCGGCGGGGGGCCGGGGGCGGGAGGGGGCGCAGAGTTTGCTCGCGCGACGAGAGCCGCGGAGCGACGGTTCCGGGAAGACGGATAAACGGAGGCACGAGGAGGGACCGTTTAATTACCGTGGCTCGGAGATTAACCCTAATGGAACGACGGTGTTTCGGTGGCTCGGAGAGGCTAAGCGGGGAGGGGGAGAGAGGCCTTGGCGGGCGAGGAGCGGGCCGTAATCACCGCGGGTTCTCGTTCTCGTTCCAGGAGACAGACCGCCGAGGAGCGAGAGGCCGAGAGGCAGGCCGCGAACCGGCTGATGCTGTCGCTGCAAGCGGAGGCGCTGGGAAAGGTCGGGTATCCGTCGACGGTGTCCGGCCACCCGGCCGGTGCCGGAGTGGCCAGCCTGGAGAGGCAGCAGCCGCCGACGACGGCCCTGGGCCACCCCGTCGGCCAGTGGGCCTCGCCCTACGGCCCGCCGCAGGCCCTCGCCGAGCCCATCTGCTGAACGCGCCCAGGACGCGCAGAGCCCCCGGGCCGCGAGCGGGAGGGACTTTGCTTCTCGGACGTGGCCCCGAGGAGGAGTCGGAGGAGTCGGAGGAGCCGCAGGAGCCGCATGAGTCGGAGGTACCGCTGTAGTATCCACTGTACATACCGCCGCGGCCCGCGAGTCCCTGGCCGGCTTCTCCGCCGCGGCCACCGCTCGGCTGCCGCCTGTAAATACCCTCGCGAGGAACCACCGGCCGCCTCGCGGCGGCGAATCGCGAACGGTGCGTGCCGATCGGGCTCTTCCGCGCGTTAGGTTACGCCTTAAGCTTAAGAGCTCTCCTAACCGTCGAGCATAGCGAACGATGTGATGTTATGTAAGTACGCCTAACCCTGTACATAGGAATATCTTTGAAATGCATATAAAACCATATCCCAACGGTGCGTCGGTGTGTCGTCGCTCTGGCCTCTCGAATCCACGCAGCAGCGCAGAGTCGCGTTCGCGAGGGGCCCAGCGGGAAGAGGAGCAGCAGCGCGGGCCTTGAGCGAGGGAGACGGCTCGACGGACGGGACGGATGCGGAACTCGACTCTTCTTCCCTCGCACCCTCGCACCCTCGCTCGATCCCTCTCCTCCTCGACCAAGCTCGGAACGGTAAGTGTCCTCCTCGCCTTCGCGAGTCTCCTCGATCCTCTTTGGCGCACGACACGGTCGTGCACGCGCGGTTCTCGTCGCGCTTACCGTACACCCTTTGTCCTCGAGATCGATGCTCGCCGGACGGCAATCCTGGCGCTAATGGGGCGCAGGCAGGTGCGCCTGGGAACCGCTCCCGAGCGAGCCACGCTCGAGGGGCGAACCACCGGGGAGAATCTCTGGCGGAAAGCACGGGCGCTTCGGTCGGATTTTCGCACACGAACCGCGCACCTTTTCCTTCGGGAAGTGCCAGCCACGTCGATGCGACGACCGCTCTTCTCCAATATTCGATACGTCCACCAGAGTCGAACCGTTGCTCCTCTTTCTCTTTTTTCCCTTCCATCGGCCCAATCGCATCCCCCCCCTCCCCCCCTCTCCCTCTCTCTCTCTCTCTCTCTCTCTCCCTCTCTCTCTCTCGGACGAGTACATCTCGCTTCGCCTAGGCGCAGCTCCCGCCGGATGTGGCCGCGTTTACTGCCCGTAATTTGAGAGCAGAGGCGGCCAATTATTCGGGGACAAGTGCCGAGAGCAGGAAGAGCGGAGCATCGCCGCGGCCTTGGCCAGGTAGGGCCGTGGAGGGCTGGCGCGAGGGGGCGCGCGATGTTCTTTCGGTCGGCCTAGGAAATCGAGAGTGAACGATTTCCGGTCGGTCGGTCGGTCGGTCGGTCGGTCGGCCTCCGGAGACGGCACCGTCCTAAAGAGGACGCGCGATGCACCGTCCTGCCGGCGGCACCCTGTAATCTCGCCAGCGGGAACCTTTCTGCGGTTTTTCTAGTTTTCAACGCAGTCGCCTCGGTTACCAATTACGGGTCTCGGTATACCATATACGCTCTCGGCCGCAAATCGCTCGGCCCTCGGAGATTGGCGCGCTCTCCCGTTTCGGCGACTCGCTTCGCCGGCCTCCCTGGCGGCGGCCCTCTCGAGACGAGCGGCCGCCGGACAGCGCGGCGGGGCCTTCCGCGGCGGGAGCTCGGGCCGAGTCGAAGGCCGATGGGAATTCGACGTGCGCGAGGAGCCCGGGCGGAGGCGAGGGTTGCGGCCGAGCCTTCGGGGCGCGCCTCGCGGAGGAAGGAGAGGAGCGTAATCTCGAATCCGCTCGCGGTTAATCCCGCCGGATGATTCACGGGGATGTCCTTTTTGGCGCGCGTATTGTGCGTACATCCGGGGAGGGCGGCTCTCGGAGGGTGTCGGCGGATGTAGGCGGACGTAGGCGGACGTAGGCGGGTGTGGGCGGCTGTGGGCGCGCGTGGGCGGGATACGCGTTATAAAATCATGAGCAGCGCGCTACCCGGGATATTTACACGACCGGCGTAAATTTATTGTGATTGCGCTTTACCCGAGCCGCCGAAACGGAATGGCGGTTCGTCCGCGCTTTCTCCCACCTGCCAGCGGCGGCGGCGGCGGCGGCGGCGGCGGCGGCGGCTCGGGAGAAAAACAACGGGCGGCGCTTATGGAAATTGATCGTTTCGATGAAATATAAATCCGACGTCGGCCGCCACGGCCGCGCGCCGCCAGGAAATACGAGTCGACGTTTCGCCGAGCGTCCTCTTTTCCGGCTCGAGGATGGACGGCCGACTCTCGCGGCGCGAGGATCGCGAGAGGGTGCAGGCGCGGCCGCGAGTCCGTCCGGAGCGCCGACCGGCCGAAAGGACCGACTTGGGTCGGCGCGGATGCCGGGGCATTTGAAGGTTGGCGAGGCGGAGGCCGGGGGACCCTGCATTATTCGAGAGCTCGCCGCTCGCTCTTCCGGCACCGCTCGTCGAGCGCCGAGGCTCCTCTCCCCGCCCCTGCCTCGGTGCCAAAAGTATCTCGGTGGAAAGTAATAAAAGCGGCGAACGGCCCTGACGTGCCCCGGGCCGGAATTGTACTCGTCAAACGCTTTTTCGTTTTCACCGTCAAGCCTCCCCTGTCGCGGGACAAACGACGGGCGACAGACGACAGCTCGAAAAAGGCGACGGGCGTTCGCGATCCGCCGGCGGAGCGCCATTTAGGATGATTGCCCGATTTTATGTATTTATACCAAGCCGTTTTCCCGTTTTCTCCCGCCGCCCTCCGCCACCCTCCGCTCGGGCCGCGCGCACCCCGACATTGCCATCGCAGCGACTGGTACCGCGGAAGGGGCGCCGGGGGGCCGGGGTGTCCGAGGCGAGGCGAGGCGAGGCGAGGCGACCTCGAAGCGAAGGCTCCCGGTAATGAGAACCGATGCGGCCGGAAGCCGCCAACGAGCGATCGGCCCCAACGGTCGAGCGAGTGCCGCCGATGCAAGGTAGGAACAGGGTGTTCTCTGCAGGAGGATGCTTAATTGCCGTCACCTGTACAACGCGGAGAACATACGGGCCGACCACCTTTCCCGGAAGAGCGCGTATACCTTTAACGAGCTTCTATTAGGAGGAGCATTACTTTCGACGGGCCGTGTCTCGCGACACGCTTGTCGCCCTATCGAGCCGTCCCTCTCGGACCTCGCGTGCTCTCCTCTCCCTCCCGCCCCTCCGCGAGCTCCTTTCGAGCCTCTTAAACGTTTCGAGCCTTTCGAGCCTTTCGGGCCTTTCGGGCCTTTCGGGCCTTTCGGGCCTTTCGGGTCTTTCGGGCGTTTCGGGCGTTTTAAGCGTGCCAAGAGCGGTTACGTCCCATTATCCCGTACGCGCGATTCGCGGGCTTGCGCTTTACGATTGCGCCGGCCAGGCAGATGTTCGAGGACGTAATTGGTTCGGATGGCCGAGAAGGGAGAAGGCAGCGCGTTGCGGTAGACCGGAAAAGTAATACCGAGAGGCGCTTTTACGACGTCGAGGCCGTCCTCCGTCCCCCGCTCCGGGGGTCGAGAGAGTCGAGGAAGAGCGGAGCGTCACGTGCCGACGAAGACGGCCCCAAAGGGGGATACGATACGCCGCCCCGATGGTGCATCTCGTCCCACGGCGCCTTCTCCCTACGCTTTAATATTTGATGCGATTAAACTCGTTTCGGGCCGCCTCCCTTAATTGGTTTCTGATTAACAGCCAAGTTTTAAGCGCGTCAGCCGCGCGCCGTAGTTGGCCGTGGCCTGTCGCCGTCGAGCAATAAGCGGAGTGCTCTCCTCTCTCTCTCTCTCTCTCTCTCTCTCTCTCTCTCTCTCTCTCTCTCTCTCTCGCGACGATCGGAGGATCGGCCGCGCCGCGCCAACTCGCTCGATGCCGGCCGCCGAACGCCGACTCGGCGGGCTCGGCCCTCGGCCACGAAATTGCACCTCGAGATAAGTCGCTCTCGCAGGGGTAATCCGTGGACTCAGCGGGTGTCTCTATTCGCCAGGGTTTCACTCCATCTTCCGTTGACAGACAGAATCCCCTCCGTGGAGCGCGGCCCGGCGCCGGCCACCGCCACCGCCACCGCGATCTATCCTATTGACCGTCCGTCCAATTAGGACGGCGAAAACTCGATTAAGCGCTGCAATGGACTCGATGAAAACCGGACGGATCCCGCGAGAGCGCTCGGCGATCGATGCGGATCCAGAAGGTGGACCCCTCGCGGAAGACGCTCGCGGCGCGCGGACGCCGACAGGGAAGGAGGCCGGGCCTGGGGTTGGGGCTGGGGGCAAGGAGTACAGAGCGAGAGCGCTTGCTCGATTTGCGACTGTTTACTATACAATTTGGCCCATAGCCTGAATCCATTCGAGTCTACTTAGTTTTCGCCGGCCTGTCCCTGGTAAAAGTCGAAAGCAGAAGTCGATTCCTCGTCCCTCCGGCGCCGTCGCTCATTGCAGGAATCGGGCGGCCCCCCCGGCCGAGTTGTCGCCCTCGAAAAGTGCCTCGCACGAAAGCAGCAACTCCTGCAAGACGGATCCTTGTGCACCGCTGCTCTCGGCAGCCGCGAGTCCGCCGCGACTCTCCGCCCTCGTCGTTCCTGACTCACCTGCGCCTTGGGGGCTGCCCCGTACTCCAGCAGGTTACGCACGATGCTCGCGCACTGCTCGAGCTGCTTATCGGCATCCGCGATACTAGCATCCTTCAGGTTGGCGCGCACCACTTCCAGCAGATCCTCCGGCTGCCTGCTCCGCACCGATCTCTTTCCCGGCCTCCAGCCGCGACTGTATTGGAAGGTCTGGCAGAGCGCGCACGAGAGTACCGAGAGGAGCAGGAGGAGAGCGAGGAGAGAACGAGTGGCGGCCATCTGCGAGGAAGAAAAGAGTATCGGTGATCGGTCCTCCCGGAGGCCTTGGCCAATCGCCGGCCGGACAGACCAAATTGCTTCGATATTTCAGCGACTATCTATCCCCTATCGGGTGTCATTCGAGAAGTACGCGGCCCCGATCTCCTTCGGCTCTCGATGCCTTCCTATGGACGAGCAGAGGCATAAAGCGTAGCGATTAAAGTTATATAACTTGACCGCGATGCCGACTAACCGAGTTGAACCGACAATTAGCCGCGGCTAATCGGGCTAATCGATCCTGAGCGACGCGCGCCGATTATTCGAGGGATATCGTTTTAATGGAACCCCGGTTTTTCTCCTCTCCTTTGTCCCTCGCCCGTATCCGGATATATCTCCATACAGAGGCACGCGTATATTTGTATGCGGAAGCGTACAGGCGCGCGGCCATCTATATCCGTAATCGTGCACGAGTTTAAATCGCTCGGCTCGTCCCAATTTCGCCTCCTCTTCGCTCCTATCCGAGACTCGAGATCGTAATCCGCGGCAGGGGCAAGCTCCGTTGGAGAGGCATCCGGTAATTGCGAGGAGCGCTCCAGAGGAGGAAGTCCGTCGCGATGCGCAACGCGCAGGAACGCGAAAGGAGCGAGCCGGTCCTTGGGTGTCACGCTTGACTCGCTGGATCAACGATCCCTTCGAAGCCGTGCAACTTTCGATCGCACCATCTCGCAGAACCCCTTCTTCCTCCCCTTTGCCATCCACCGGAGAAGCACCTCCTATGCACGGCACCGGGACTCGCGCGTCGGAGACTCATCCTGCATCCTTGACTCGCGGCCGTGCCCGTTTTCCTTTACGCTTCTTCCGTCGCCAAGACCCGATCTTCCTCATTTTTACCCGACTCCCTCCCTCCCTCTCTCTCTCTCTCTCTCTCTCTCTCTCTCTCTCTCTCTCTTCTTCCTGGTTGTCGCGGACTCGACACTGTACCTTCTGTTTTGCGAATATAACGGATATCTTCGGAGCACCGTGGGAAATAACCTCTCGCGGCTTCTTCTTACGTCGAACTACCTCCGTCGGCGGAAGCGCCGCTTTTTACACGAGGCGACACTGATAAGGAGCGATGCCGCACCGAGGAACGGAGCGAAGAATATCGGGCAGCCACTTGCGCAAATACGATCTAGGTTACGCGCTAATCTACTCCGTAGCGATGTATTTTTTTTTAAGGAAAAATGGAAAATTGGTCCCCCCGTCGCGACGGTGCGCGGAAACGAAACGTTACGTAGGAAGAGTTAGGCCGCGCCCAACGCGCGTGCATACGTTTCGAGGGGAAGGGGCCAAGGTCTTTTTCGGAGATTCGCCGGCGGCTCTCTCGGACCGTACTTTTAACCGTCGTACGCGCTCCTCGACTTTGACTTGGCCCGAGCTTCTATCGGCTCCTACGGACGTACGTCGGCCGAGGTTTTTCGAAAATTTCCGGAGCATCGCTCCGCTCTCTCCGACTGTCCGCGTGCTAATTTTAAAGGAACCATTAGCGCTACGCGCGTCCCTGGTCATTAAGATAAGAGTAAGTGCTACTAAGTGTCCGGTGGATAAGGGACGTGACCAGCATCTCCGTTGCACGAAGGCGAAGCGCTCTTGGCCCAGCCTCGTCCTTCGCCTCGGCGCGCTCGCTACCGGCACTCGACACTCGGTACTCGGCCTCCTCCGATCCTCTCGCCCCTCTTGCCGGCCAATCTCCACCTTGTCAGCCCTTTTAGCCACGAGCGTCGGCCGATCGGCGCGGATCTGCGCCTTTGCCAAGTCAGCGAGGTGACGTTTCCGCGAGTCCGCCGTGCCGGGCAGCGCAGAGGCACCGCCGAGGGCAGGGCCAAGCGAGAGCGCGGCGGGGGGGGGGGGGCTTCGAGTCGACGGATCGCGAAAAAGGACATCGCCGCGCCATCTGTGGGTCGCAGTGCCGAAGCCGCGCTTTCCGGTAAGGGCCGCCCCTGGCCGGTAAAGCAGTTCCTCCAGTCCTCTCCCAGCGGTCCGAAGAGCGCTCGACCTCCGTTTCACCCTATATCCACTGCTCACCTTCGATCGCGGGTGAAAGCTGGGTGCTTGCGAGTACGACGCGTGGATCAGCCTGCCTTCTCGAGGGTCGAATCGCCGATGAAACTCTGACGGCCTGGATGTCGGCGAGCACGGCTTATATAGAGGAATCCTCCTCGTGATTTCACCCGCACGATCCTTCCCCTTTCGATCCTAAATACGCCCCGTGAGCGACGCATCGTATTCTTGCCCGACGGCACCCGAGGTACTCCGTTATTAAACTCTAATTAATATTAGACCGTATTGTGCCAAAGTTCGCCGAGCCTCGCGATTCGCTCGTCGGGCTTTGATGAAGGCTTCAAAGACTTCGCGGAAGCTTGTCCCGTCGGTGCGGGGATCGGCGACGCTTTAAAACAGCCCTGTGCTCTCGAGCGATATTTCGAGACGCGGCGCGACTTTCCACGGCGTGTTTCTCCGAGGATCGGAAGAATCGCGTAAGCGTATCTAGGTGCGGAAGCGTGCACTTGCCAAAGACTTCTCCGTACGGAATACGTCAAATCATTTACCATCGAGGATGCTTCTTCCAACGGCCTTCTTCCAACAAAAGCTTCGATTCGATCCACGCGCTGCGATGCTGGAATATCGATCCTGCGCTCCTACAGATCCTACGCAAATTTTAACACCCGCGCATTTATATTATAGCGGACATCATTGCCGCTTTATGGATCACGTGTTGCGGCGGGCAATAAAGAACCGAGCTTTATTGCCGCTCGACGTGTAATATCGTGTTTGCGCCTTAGCCACGACTTCGTGCCATGGCAATGCAACGATTCGATCCGACGGTCAACGAAATCGGATTAATTTGGGGCGTAGCCGTCGGTCGATCGTGCATCGGCGATCACCACCGAGGGTTACCTTCCGTCGTCGCCCTTCGTCCCATCGACGCCTCTTCCTTTCGGATGTCCGCCATCCAAGGGCGAGCATCGGATGACTTTACGAGGAGTTTTTTCAACGGGCAAGAAGCGTTTGGTGAGAGATAATAAGTTTACGGGCGAGATAAGCCAAGGCGAGCATTTTAGGACCCTGGCGGATATTCCTAAGTAACTGCGGGCCACGACCATCGTATCTTCTCCCATTTCCTCGGTACGACGATAAGGCGCACGGCAAGAAATGGTCTCGAGGAACGCATTCTTTCCCATCCCCGGTTCCCCTCGCTCAACGATCGGCAGCAGACTGCTGCTCTTACCCGAAATATTTCTCCCCCTTTTTATAGAGCGCTACGAGAAAAGCAATTTTGCGGTGATTCCGCTTCTCGATCGCGTGCTTCGAGCACCGATGCGCTTACGTACGATTACGTTTTGCACGCAAAGCGTAATCGAATATATTATAATGTATGGCATTGTAATGTACGGCACTGTATATACGATACGAAATAGGAATCGTAGATGAACGGATCGGATCGCACGTCTACCATTCTGACCCGATGAGTCTGATCTTTCGAATAAAGCAGTCTTTACGTAACGATACTCGCGTTGCTTATTTATTTAAAACCCCGTGATGCCAAAAGCATCCTTCTCCTCCATTATGTTTTCGGCGCTCGGAGCGCACAATCGAGATGCGCAAAGCTCGACTACGCACGACAAGCGGGAAGAGAGGAAAAAATGGGCGATGGTCGAAGCCGAAGCCAAAGCGAAAGCAGGTCGAATGGCACGATAGCCGGTTTCGCGATTATCGAGGTGCGGTAAGTACGAGTTTTTTCTCGAAGGAGATTTTTTCCCTTTTTAAAGCTAGCACCCAAACGCAACCGAATACATCGATACGCGTTGCACCGACCATGATCGTAAGATGCTGCGAAGTTTGTAAATCGCGCCCATGGCGATCGTAGAGTCGATAATTAAGGTCTAACCGATAGCTACCTCCCGGCACCTCCACCGTCGTATTCCAGCCAGTTATCGGAAGAAAGGATCGAGTCCGTGCGTTGATGTTCGAGCGGGGCCAAAGGGGCCTAGCGCGTGGCGGCCTCTGGCGCCGAGGATGGTTTCCGACAGACGGTACGCGGTCCAGGGCACGGAAGAGGACGGAGCAAGCGTAGGGACGCCCGGGGTCCTTCTTGGCCTGGACTTTCGGCCCTCCTCGCTCGGCGGGTCTCCGCGAGCGGCCTCGGCCGGGGATGAACGGTGGCGATAATAAAGTTTCGTCGTCCGGATATCGTTCGCGCCCTCCGCACTCGTCCGAAGGTGGCGCGCTCGGCGCGGCGAGTGAAAACCTGAACGTCACGACCGCCATCGTCGTGCGGTCGTGCGCGCGCGCGCGCAGAGGAGAGCTGCGCCTTTGCAGTCCGTGCTCATCGGTCGGCCTTACGGACGCGCGATTCACGCTCGACGAGTATCCGTGGGAGTGCACGTTTCGCCCTCGCCGAGCTCGCGGTCGTCGTGCTCATCGTCGTCGTCGTCGTCGTCGTCGTCGTCGTTCGTCGTCGTCGTCGTCGTCGATGTTGATTCGGCCCTGGTGCGAGGCGCGAGCAAAGAGGCAGGCTCCGCTCGGCCGCTCGGCTTTCCCTCGAGCTCGCGGTGGCACCTTCGCTATGTCGCAAGCGGCTCGGCCTCGGCCAAAGCCCGCAGCCGAGTGACGACTCGACCTGGCCCGACGTGGCCCGGCCGTGACTCCGCCACATCCTCGAGGACGGCCGCGCGATGGACTCCATCAGAAAATGGTTCTACAGGCCTAAGGTGAGCGCGCTCCGATCATCCTCCGCATCGCCTTCGAGCCCTCTCTCCCCTCTCCTCTCCCTTCCTCGCCCCCGGCCCGCTCGAGTGTCGTGCCCTGCTCGCCTCCTCTCCTTCTCCTCCGCCTCGCCTCGCCTCGCCTCGCCTCGCCCCGCCTGGGCCGACATTGCCGCTTCGCCTCGCCCAGCCTGGCAGCCTCGTCTCGCTTTGCGTTCCTCGCCCTTTCTTCCTCGCTTCGCCTCGCTCTCTTCGCCGCCGTGCCTTCCGTGCATCTCTCGTCGTCGCGGTGTGCCGATCGAACGCGCGCGCTCCTTTTTTTTTCCTCACCTTTCACCCCGTGTCACGGACTTGCGCGCTGTTGCCACCTGTTTCGCGAAAATCTGCACGACTGCAGCCAGGACGTGGTTTCACACCTGCCTCAAGAATGCATACGCGCGCACGCACGCACGCACGCACGACGCACGCACGCACGCACGCACGCACGCAAGCACCCACCATTCGTCCATCGCGTACGCGCGTCACCTTTGTTTACGACGGCGCTTCCGACTCGCGACCGACACGGCCTCGATTCCGCTCCCCGTCGGTTGGCGAGACCGAGAGCGAGACGATCGCCGGATGGAAGGGAATCCCCGGCCGATAGCCGAGGCGTCCAACTCCTTTTGGGAGGCAGCCCCAGGTCCAAGGATCGGTCGAAGGACGGAGGAGCGTAGGAGCATCGACGCGCGGCGCGTTCGCGAGAGAACGTTTGGCCGTCGCGCGCGCGCGCGCGATTCCCGGAGATGGAGGAAAGAGCGCCGGGGATTTCCATTCCGTCGACACCGTTTCCTCTCGACGCCAGGGCCGACTCGCGCTTTCCGCCACGCGGGACATTCGGGACGGACGTTACGGTGGCCGACAAAGAGAAGAAGAGAACCGCCCGTCTGTATTCGCAGCGAGGGACGTGGCCTCGTACTTTGGCCGAAATTCCGCGCCGCTCGGCCGAGGCCCAAGCCCTTCCCCGTCCCGATCTCGGCGAGTCCTCCGCCAAGTCCTCCGCCGTCCCCGCAATCGGACGCGAGGCGCGAGAGGAGGATCACTCGACGGAGCGACCCCTCCCGAAGTGGGTCCTCCTGAGTCGGTCGTCCTCGCGGTCGCGCGCCACGCGGTTTCCCCTCCGAGACAGATCGCGCCTCTAGGCGAGCGCATCCGCGAGATCCGATAGGACCCGTCGACCTTGCGGAACGGGTCGCCGGAGGTGGTGGGCCAACGCGCTCTCGAGATCGTGCGAGGCTCAGACGCGGCATCGATCGGAGCTCCGACTCGCGCTTCGCGAGAAGGTGGCGAGCGAAGAGAGGAGGAGCGCGCGGACGATCGCGAGTTTGCGGAAGATGCAAAGACGAGAAGGTGAGGGATAAGGGGCGAGTTATCGCGAGAGCGTTACTCCTTCTCTCGGGCCGACGGAAGCGCCGAGGCGTGACGCGTCGCGACACGAGCGAGCATCGCGCACGTTCGATTTCCTTATCGCGAATGGTCTCTCCCATCGTTCCCCGAACAAGGCTGCGTTCCGGCAGATCGCGCCAGACTCTGGCAGATTCCGGTAGATGCCAGGTGCGAATCTCGCACGGTGAAACGCCAAGGAGTTCACGCTTTCTAGCCATCCTCTTCGATCTCGATCCTTGGCCGAGCGCGCTTCTCGCGTGGGAGGGCAATCGAGGGAGATCGGCGGAGCGGCCGCTCGAGGGAGCACGGGGCGCATCGATCGATGCCAAGATTCGAGTATCGTCGATAATCCGGCCTCGCCGTGGAGGAAGGCGCGCCTAGGGCAAACGGTAGGACGCTTCTCTCTCTCTCTCTCTCTCTCTCTCTCTCTCTCCCCCCCCCCTCCCTTTCCCTCTCCCCCTCGTCAATCCTCCTCCGCGCGAGAGATCTTGGAGCGCGCGTCGCCGGGGCGCCGGAGGATCGAACGACTCGATACGTATCTCTGGCTAGACCAGAGAAGGACGGAAATAGTGGCGAGGTTGCACCCGCGAAAAGGGATGCGCCCGAATGTCCCTCGAGCAGAGGGACCCCGGCCTCCTCCCCTCCTTTGCTTCGCGGCCGATACTCGCTTTACCCCTTCGCTGACCACCGTCCTCTTTCGCCAAACAGAGGGACGACACGAGTTTGCTGGCTCAGTTCTTTTACGCGGACGAGTCCCTGAACACGGTGGCCTGCGAGCTGGACTCGTTCGACGGCCGGCAAGAGCCGGAGCGGTGCACCAGCCTGGTGAACCAGCTGCGCCATTGCCAGGACAAGGTCTTGACGATCTGCAATCGCATAATGGACGAGCTGATTCCGGAGAGCAGGGCGAATCGGGACTTTAGGGTGAAATTTCCGGACGACGTCATGCAGGAGAACCTCGCAGGTCAGCTGTGGTTCGGGGCCGAATGCCTGGCCGCGGGATCCTCGATCATGAACAGGGAGGCGGAGAGCTTGGCCATGAGGCCCCTGGCCAAGGCCCTGACCAAGTCCCTCGAGATCGTTCGCAGCCTGCTGCGGGAACACGCGCTGAAGGGCCACACGAACCTCAAGGTAGGCGCTCCCCCTTGCTGGATCGGAGGCTCGCATCGGCCGAGGGCCTCGCTAATCCTTCCCGACAGTATCTCTTTCAGAGCCAAAATCCGTTGGAGCCCTCGCTGGAGAAGCTGGTCGAGTCGCTCAAAATCTTCGACCGACTCTTTGCCGACTTTGAGCTCTGCTACGTGGGCGCCATGGTGCCGGTCAAGTCGACCAAGGAGTACGAGCAGCAGGAGCTCGTCTGCGTCCTCTTCTCCGAGACGCTGCAGCGCGCCCTCGAGCGCGGCCTCCTGAGCCAGGCGGACGTGGACAATTACGAACCCGCTCTCATGTTCACCATTCCCCGACTGGCCATCGTCTCCGGCCTCCTCGCCCCACCGGGCGGGCCGCTCTGCCTCAATTCGGCCGACACCATCAGCGAGATGTTTCGACCCTTCAGGGTAAGCGACTTGCCAAAACGATGTCCCGAGCGACGGCCAAGCTGATCGCTCACCGTGACGCCCGGACGGGGGCGCCTTTCCCTTTCAGACGCTCCTGCTCAAGATTCGAGAGCTGCTCTGGACCCTGAACAACCGCGAGCTCTACATGCTGGAGAAGCTCCTGTGCTCCAACGAGGAGCCCTCGGGCGGCCCGATCGCGCAGACAGCGAAGACGGCCTCCTGTCAGGACATTCCCGACCTGGAGGAGTTTGTCCACAACTTTTACACCGGCTATCCAAACTGCAAGGAGCTGATCATAGATTTCTACACGGTGACCAAGAACACGGGGAGCAACATGGACGAGGTGGCCAACGACGCGGTGGCGATCCTCGAGAAAGAGGTGGTGCTCGGCGCGGACGGCAGACCCGGGGATGCTCCCGCGCGCCTCGCGAGCAGGGAGACGGAGCAGGATCGGCGCCGGACCGAGGGCAGACGGCGGACCGGCGCCAGGGAGGCCAGGGGAGAGAGGAGGGAGAGGAGGGAGAGGAAGCCCTCGGCGGGGCCGTGCGCGGAGCGTCGAGCGACGACCGAGGGTGGTCGGCGGCGCAGGGGGAGGACGGGCTCCGGCGGGTCCGGCCGAGGGCCAGGCGCTGGGACTCTGGGCCAGGAGGCCGCGGCCGAGGGAGAGGCCGAGGGTGGCGCAGGCGAGGGCTGCGCCTCGAGCGCGACCGAGAGGAGTGCCGAGGAGGCGGGCTCGCGAAAGGCCGAGGAGTTTATGACGTCGGACATCAGCGAGATGCTCGGCAATTCGGACAACGTCGAGATCCCGCAAACGCGCTACTTGCTCAACCAGGTCTCGCACGAGAACAACGTGACGGCCGGCGAGGCGGTGCAGGTGCAAAACTCGCTGCCCGACTTGGACTCGAGGAAGCTCATCTCGGAGGCCAACAAGACTCTCTCGAGCCTGCTGCTCGAGGGCGAGTGCCAGACCGAGATATCGGAGCAGACCGACTCGGGCATCTGCACGGTGATATCCTCGGAGAACACGAGCCTCTACGACAAGAGTCCGGAGGAGAAACGGAGCTTCGCCAATGAGATTCCACGCGAGGCGCGGCCTGCCAGGCGGGGAGGGCCCGGCGCGGAGGGTCCAGAGGGGCCGGAGGAGCCCGAGAAGCCGGAGGGGCCCGATGAGGAGGACGCGCAGGAGAATACGAGCTACTCCTGCTCGAACCTGGCCTCGCCGAAGCGCAAGGACCCCTCGCTGGCCGAGAACTCGTGCGTGTGCGGCGCGAGGGCCTCCAAGGCGGCGGCCGCGAGCGAGCAGCGGCCCGGCGATGTCGACAAGAACCTCTCGAGGATATCCTCCAACTTTGACGGAACGAACGAGGAGTTTATCGGCGTGGCCTACGGCAACGGGCACCTCTCCCTCTGCGATTCCAATCGGCCCTCGGGCTTTCAGGTCAACTACTCGGAGAATTGGGAGAACCTCAATCTGAATATCGACGCCTCGACCTCCGGGAAGGAGTTTTGGAACGACCTCAAGTGCGAGAACTGTCCGTCCACGTCGCGCACCATAGCCAGGATAGGCAACGAGATAGAGAGGTACGCCCAGGAAAAGATGACGACGAAGAGGGTGCGGGAGGAGAGGCAGAGGCGGCGGCATCGGCGAAAGCACGAGAGGCCGGCGGGTCAGCAGTACCAGCATCAGCAGCAGCAGCAGCAGCATCAGCCGCACCAGCACCAGCACCAGTACCAGCACCAGCACCAGCACCAGCACCAGCACCAGCACCAGCACCAGCACCAGCATCAGCACCAGCACCAGCATCAGCGCCAGCCCCAGTACCAACAGCAGCGACAGAGGCTACGGCAGATCGAGCTCGTAGGGCAGGCTTATCGCGAGCTACGCTCGACGACCAGCACCGAGAGCTCTCGATCCAACTCGACGGATCGCTGCCCGAATCCCCGCCTGGCCAGCTTCGGGGCGAGTCTACATCCCAGTCAGAACACGCGCCAGATGCCCAGCTTTGGGAGCTACAGCCCTCGGTCGAGTCCGAGGCTGCACCACTTTGAGTCCCGGCAGGCGCCTCCCGCGCTACCCGCGCCCCCCGCATCGCTCGCCGCGCAGAGGCCTCCCCCCTTGAGGACGCACGGCAGCTCCTCGCCGCAGAACCGCAAGCTGCTGGAGCACCGAAGATCCAGGTCCGAGCAGATCGCCAGGATGAAGCGGCGCGACTTCGAGAGGCGGGACGCCAGGCAGGAGGGCCGACCGGAGCGACAGCGCAGGCGACTCGGTAGGAGCGGCAGTCCCGCCGCCTCGATGAACGACGGTCTGGGCCCGAGAACCGACAAGAGCGGCCTGCCGCCGGAGCCCGGCCCTCCTCCGCCCCCGCACCCGCCCCCGGCAACGGCCCCGGCCTCGGCACCGAGCCCGAGCAGCCCGACTCTCGTCGCCGCCTCGCGAAGCCCCCTGCCCCAGTGCGACGTCGATGCGCGAGAGGCGGGGCAGACCGCGAGCCTCGTCGACGCATCGCTCTGCTCCGCCTCCTCCGCCTCCTCCACCTCCACCTCCTCCTCCGCCTCCTCCTCTCCCTCCGCCACCGCCTCCCAACTCGCCTCGGACCGCTCGCCGACCGCAAAGGCGGACGCTGCCTCCAGCTCCAGCTGCTTCAACAGCTGCGACTCGAGTTCCGAAACGAGCGAGTACCAGAGCGACTGCCAGGACGACGAGGAAATAGCCCTAGCGATGCAGGCGGCCGAGATCGCCAACAGAAATCAGATCAGGGCAAAGTTTCGGTAATGCTCGCGCGCTTTCCACCCGGCAAAGTGAGGTCGCTCGGTCCTTTCTCCGTGCCGGCGCTCATCGCTTTTCTCGCTGTTCCCTTCCAGATCTTCCGAGGACCTGGTGCACCGTCTCTTTGTCTGCATAGCCGGCGTCGCCGATCAGCTGCAGACCAATTTTGCCTCCGATTTGCGCAACATTCTCAAATGCGTGTTCCTGATGAACAGCAGTCAAACGGTCGAGGAGGAGGAGGAGGAGCAGCAGCAGCGGCAAGAGGGGGTCCACGAGCGAGAGAACGAGGTGGTAGAACCGGAGACGGTGGCGGAGGCAGAGTCGGAGACGAGGGTAGAGCCGGAGTCGGAGGCGGAGGCAGAGGCGGAGGCGGAGGCGGAGGCGGAGGCGGAGGCGGAGACGGAGGCAGAGGCACGGGCAGAGACGGAGACGATTGTCGACGAGGAGGAAGAGCGAGAGCGAGAGGCAGAGCGGGAGGAGAATCGGGAGGTAGAGGAGAGGGATGGAAAAGTCCCGAGGACGTCGAGCCCGAGGCGGCGGGCCAGGGGGAGGAGGAGCGGCTACAAGGAGGCCGGGCGCGATCGGCAGCGGCAGGATCCCCCGCGCGAGTACGAGCACGGTCCGGAGAAGAGACATCCGGGTAACGAACGAAGTAAGCGCGAGCGCGGCAACGCGGAGGGGGTGTCTTTGGCTAAATGCGATCCCCCCTTTGCAGCATCCCCGGTGACGGAGCGCGGAGAGGAGTGCGTCGAGAGGGCCCCCGCCTGGGTGCCGGACAACGACGCGCCAAGGTGCATGGCCTGCCAGGCGGGCTTTACCGTCGTTCGTCGGAGGCACCATTGCAGAAACTGCGGCAAGGTCTTTTGCGGCCGCTGCAGCAGCAACAGCGTACCCCTGCCGCGATACGGGCATACCAAGCCGGTTCGGGTGTGCAACAGGTGTTTTCTCTATCAAGTGACACCCTTCACGGTGTCCCAAATAACGCCCACGAGCTGAATACCAGTGCGGCTAAGGGCCGTTGGGCCGTTCGGCCCTTCGGTCGGTTGGCTCGAGAGAGAGAGGGAGAGAGAGAGAGAGAACGAGAACGAGAACGAGAACGAGAAGGAGAAGAAGAAGAAGGAAAATCAAGAGGAGATGCGGAAGGAGAGTGCGTAGATGGTTGGCACTGCCGAGGATTCGGCGGAGGACCGCCGAGGATCGGGAGATGAAATTCTAACGCGATATACATATATACATAGACGACGCCGATCGCTAATATTTTTCCACGTCGCGCGATTCGACCGCAAATCGACAAATCCGATTTCCCAATAATCGCGACGCCCAGACCTCGATTTTGACACCGCGTAGACGGGTAGCCTCGCCCCTCTCGGCTCTTTCGCCCCCTCCCGCGGTCGGATCGTCGTGCCTTAACCTCCTGCCACCCCCCCCCCCCCCGCCAACCCAGACACACACACACACACACACACACACACACGAAACTAACTCGGAACGTTGCCTCATCTTCCGGCGAAACACCACCCAGGATGAACCCAGGACGATCCCACGAACCGCGCCCTTACACAGCGGTGCGTCACTAGCTTCTGTGCCAAATTTACGCGACAATAAGTTATCCGTTCACCCTCGACGTTTCGATCCAAGGGCTCTTGCGCGAACCTTTGCGCGTCCAGCTCGACCGTCTCCCGTTCTCCGTTGACCGATGGCCGACAGCCGACGCGGGCAGTCCGCTCGCGAAACTGCCGACGCTCCGACGCGGCTCGCACGAGCGGAGAACGGGCCGGCGAGATTGCTCGCGGGGGCGAGAGTTACTTTTCAACCGCGATCGATGCCTTGCTAGAATATCGTGCTTTCGATCTCGACGCAAATGCGCGCGGAACCGAGCGAGGAGTAGAGACGCCCCCCTTGCAGCCCCGTAGCCCAGCAGCCCAACAGCCCAGCCCCCTTTGCGAGGCCGCAGCCGCGCGTACGTCATCCGTACTGCTCCGGTAACCAGGAATTTCCCCGTGCCTAATGTCGCGGGTTAGCCCGCGCGTACAAGAGTGACTCTTTTTAGAAGACGAGGATCGAGAGAGAGAGAGAGAGAGAGAGAGAGAGAGAGTGAGAGAGAGAGTGAGCGAGCGAACGAGCGAGTGAGAGTGCGCGAGCGAGAGAGGAAAGGAAGAGGCGACGGTAGCGGCGGAAAGAGGAGGCCGGACGGAGGGCGTCGAGAGTATCGCGATGCGCGCGATCTGCCAATTAGTTAGGAAATTCCGACTACGAGGGAGAGAAGAGTACCTCAGAATTATTTTTATATTATTTGCCCGAGCGTACGCGTCTACATACGGTGTATCTTTGGCGAGCGGCTGGCTCGGCGGCTCCCGCGAGGCCGGAGGGCGGTTTTCGCACAAAAGCACGCGCTTCGTTTCGCCGGCGACTCGTTCCTCGCAGACGCGCGCCCTGCCTCCTCGCGATCAGGCCGCACCGCCGAGTCGCCGCCAGCGCGACCATCCTCGAGCATGTGCGCGCAACATGCTTTCGGTTATGGACGGACGAGGACACGAATGTAAATAAAGTTTGTTATCCAAGGTACTCGACTCGTCTCGATCTTTCGCCCCTACCCACGTTTTTGCCCCGATAGCCCTCCCACCGAGAGGGCCCGCACCGAAGACGCCATCGATCCTCCGGCAGAGCGCACGACGAAGCCCGCACGGTAATCCTTCGAGAGACGTTTCCATGGAGGCCGATAAACAGCGGCACCGACGCGCACGATGGGGGTTATCACGGGAGAGTGGCACGTTTCACCTCCTTTACCGCCCGCCCTCGAGCTCGATCGGAAATCGCTGCTTCGCGCGGCCCCTTCGATAAACCCGGCCGCTCTGGAGGCGCGCCTCAGCGCGATACGAAGCACCCGACTCGTCCTTTCTTCCGCGCGCGCGGAATACGATCATGATGGACATGGAGATGAACGCGGACTTGGACGGGGTAAGTGAATCGCGGCTGAACCTCGCGGTGGAGCACGCCGCTCGACCTGGCCCGTCCATCGCTCGGCCGACATCGCGCCCCTTCCCCCTTGCCCTTTGCTCTTTCCTTCGAGCATTTCCGCGTCACTTCCGCGCTCGCCCGATCGATCAAAGGGTCGCGATATACCTTGGTATCCGTAATCCGGCCGATGGCCGGGGGGGTGGAGTTCGAGGACGGGCCGATGGATCGGGCAAGGAGAGCGATCGCGATGAAGCGCAGCGACCGGCTCGGCACTCGACTCGGCTCCAAGTCCGATCGGGGATGACTCGGACTGCTTTCAGGATGACGGAAGCGAGAGCGGCCAATCGTCGTCGGAGGGGAGCTCGGCGAGCGAGACGTTTTGCGCCTTGGAGAGGGATTACGCGAGGGTGAGAGCGGGGAGCCCGGCCCCTCGGCGATGGCCCTGCACCCCTCGATGCTGTTTCAGATCGTCAAGGAGATGAGGAGCAACGAAGCCCTGGCGGCGTTCGAGGCCGAGTACACCAGGCTCTACGAGTCGCTGTACGGGGCGCACAAGACGGAACAACGGCTGTCGGAGAAGTGTGCGCTCTTGAAGGTACTCGCGCTCGGGGGAGCTCGGCGAGAGGAAAGCCTCGAGGTGCGTCGAGCTTGATCCTGGTGGCTTGTGATCCAGGAAGAGCTGGCCGACGGCACGCGAGAGATATCCGAGCTGAGGAGGCTGATCGCCGAGAAGGAGCAGGAGACGGAGAGCCTCGGGCGGGAGATCGTCAAGGGTCTGAAATTGGCCGACGCGGCACACGCGCGCGAGCAGAGCGCGCAGGAGATGATCGAGAACCTGAGACTGAACGTCGCCAAGCTGAATGCGGAGCTGGAGCGGAAGACGCGGCAGCTGGCGGCAGAGGGAGAGTAAGCGTACGAGCAGCGTTTTCCGTCCAGCGATAACTCCCCGCTCGGAGCGTAGCGCGTACTTATTCCGTGCGCGGGAGAGAGCCTCGATGAACGAGGAGGAGTGGCCGCAGCCGCCCTCGTGGGCCGCACTCGTGGCGAGTTTCGGGAGAGGATGAAAGGATCGAGGCGTAGGATGCGCGAGAGGAAGCGGTAGGGGCGCGGGGAAGGAAATTAGCCGCGAAAAGTTCGGAGTCTCCGAGGAGATCGGTCGCTGACGGCGTTTGTGTTTTCTCGGCCCGTGGAAAATAGCTTCGAGTCCCGAGAGTTTGCTCCCGCTTTCTTCCGCGTTCTCCCGTTTTCTTCCGTTTTTCTCGACAAACTTTCTCGGTGGAACAGCGCGCGGGGGTGGAGAGGCTGGAGGGTTAATGGAAAAGCAATAATCCCGAGGGGGCGGCCAAGTGGCGATCGCGCGCTCTCCGATGCTCGTCGCGTCGGAGGGCGCGCGTATACCGGCCGGATGGAAAACTCGGCGTCCCTCTCCCTCTGACGGAAATTGCAGCGCTTCGGCGGGCAAGCAGGAGGGCCTGGTGCCGAAGGAGAAGGAGCGGTTGGTGGGCGAGATGGAAACGCTGAAGCAGCGGCTGGCGAACGCGGCCCAATACACGGAGGAGCTGGAGAAGAGGGTGTCCGAGGCCGATCGGCGGATCGAGGAGATGCAGGAGAGTCTGGAGGCGCGATCGAACGAGACGTCGAAGGAGCGCAGGGCGAAGCAGCGCGCGGAAGCGGAGGCGCGAGAGCTGCGAGAGGAGCTCGGGACGAGGACGACGGACCTCGAGGTAAACGCTCCCAGCGGGGCAAACTCGTTGAGCGTACGGAGATGAGCGAGGCGGAGGAACGAATCTCCGCTCGTTCCGCTCTGCCGGCCGGCGTCCTTATTTCGCGAACCTTTGCCCCTTCGCCGCCGTGCCGCTGACGAGCAGACGGCCAACTCGTCCATAAAGGCGGCCGCGGCAAACGTCTTAAAGCTGGAGAGTCTGCTGAAGGAGCAGAAGGCGGACGGCGAGAAGATGCGGAAAGAGATCGGCAAGCTGATGCTCAAGAGAATGAACCTGCAGACGGATCTCGATAACGCGACCGTTCAGACGGAGACGCTGGAGAAGGAGGTCCTCGAGAGAGACGAGCAGCTGCGCGGCATGAAGCGGTGCGTCAACAGGTAATTCTCGCTTTGCCTACCGGCACCCTACCACTCTGGCCCACTTGCCCACTTGCGCGTGCTTCCCCCTTGGCCTACGCGCTAGCCCTCCCCATCCCCCTCCTCCTCTTCCTCCTCCTCCTCCTCCTCCTCCTCCTCCTCCTCCTCCTCCTCCTCCTCCTCCTCTTCCTCCTCTTCCTCTCCGCATCCGCCCCGCCGGGCCCTCGGCGATCCATTACGGCGCCAACGAGAGCCGATGCAAACGCGAGAGGCGCGACGCCTCTCGCGAATATCCCTTTGACAAATATTTATTTGCCCGGCGTGCTCCGCGCACCGACGAGGGCCGAATCGCGAAACGTCGGATAGAGGCAAGCGGCGCGATCGATCGTAGTTGGGCCGGCGGTGCGGTTTCGGCGGATCGAGAGGAGGCCTCGATCGAGGGGAGTCGACGGCGTCGGCCTCGAAAGTTTGCGCGAGCTCGTTTCAGAATGCGGGAGGAGAGCTCGAGGAGCAGATGCGAGAAGGATGCGGCGGAGAAGAGGCTCCTCAAGATCGACGCGGACCGCTCGAGGCTCGAGGCGGAGCTGAAGGGAGCGGCGACGAGCGCGAAGAACGCCGAGTGCGAGACGATGGCTCTCCGCCGGCAGGGCGTCGAGCATCGGCAACGCGTCGAGGCCCTGCTGCGCGAGAAGAACGTCCTGGCGCGAGGCAAGGAGACGACCGCCGACCGGATCAAGGCTCTCGAGCACGAGCTGCTGGTGTGCGAGCAGGGCAGGAAGAAGATTCAGCGGGAGCTCGAGGAGGCGACGCGGGCGGCGGCGGAAACGCGGAAGCAGCTGGAGGCCGCCGAGAGGGAGAGGGACAAGGCTCGGCTGGAGGGCCAGGAGCTCGCGCGAAAGGGGAGACCTTTGCTCGCTTCTTTCGCACCGTCCGCCGAGCATATTCGGATCCCTCGGCGCCCTCGCACTCCGCGGCCCCGAAGGGCCCGGCGCGACGAGGGGGAGAAGGGCCGCCGCTGCCCAGCGCGTTTTCGCCGCTCGGGCAAGCTTCGAGTCGCGCGGGCTCTTGCGAGGGGGGAACGCGAGGGCGGGGGATCCGCGTATGCGTGCTCGTGGTAGGCGAGCCTCGGAGGGAGCGACCGAACGCAAGGCCCGGTGTGTGGTCCCGACAGGTGGAGGAGTACGAGGGCGAGGTTAGACTGAGGCAGGCCGAGGTTCGAGATCGCGACAAGCGGCTGGCGGAGGCCGAGGCCAGGTCCCGGCACCAGCAGAACCTCTTCGAGAACGTTCGCGCCGAGAGAAACGCCTGCGGCAAGAGCCTGGCGGAGGCGCAGGAGGAGATACGAGAGCTGGAGAGCAAGGCGAGGATCACCGATCAGCAGATCGAGCAGCTCAAGGAGGATATCGCCGGCAAGGAGGCCAGCCTGGCCAAGGGGGAGTTTGGTGAGTACCCGGCGGTCCCCTCAAAGAGCTCGAAAGGCTTCGAAGTGGCGCGCGTCTTTCAGTTTTGGGCCGAGCGGAGAAGGAGCGAGAGAGGGCGAGGCAAGAGGCTCGCTCCGCGCGGAAGGAGGCCTCGGATCTGCGGCGGGAGATCGAGGAGAGGAAGCGGGAGGAGAAGCAGCTGCGGGGGGCCATCGAGCGAGCCGAGGCGGAGATCGGCCGGCAGAGGAAGGACATCGAGAACGCGACGAGCGAGCGCGACATCCTCGGCACGCAGCTCGTCCGGCGGAACGACGAGCTGAGCCTTCAGTACGGCAGGATAAAGGTCCTCGGCGAGAGCCTGCGGAGGGGCGAGGCGCAGTACGAGCAGCGGCTCGAGGACGTCGGGCTGCTGAAGCTCGAGACGCGGAGATTGAGGACCGAGAAGGCCCTCCTGTCCAAGGGCATGGCGAACGTCGGGGACCTGCGTCGGGAGGCGTTTCGCCTGAACCGAGAACTGGCCAAGGAGAGGATCAAGGTGGTCGCCCTCGAGGAGGAGGCGCGCACGCCCCTGAACGTCCACAGGTGGAGAAAGCTGGAGGGCACCGATCCGACGAGCTACGAGCTGCTCGCCAAGGTGCAGCTCCTGCAGAGGCGCCTCGCGAGGATGGCGGCCCAGGCGATCGACAGGGAGAAGAGGATCCGGGACACGGAGAGGCTCTACGCGAATCTCTGCGAGATCACGGCGAAGCAGCCGGGCCCGCGGTCGGCCGTGGAGCTGGCGCTGGACAGGACGCGGAGGGCTCTGCGCGAGCGAGGCCGGAGGATGAAGGTGAGCGGCCGGCCACCGTGCGCCTACTTTGCCAATCCTCGCCGTATCTTCGCCTGCCCCGCAGTGTCTGGTCGCCGAGCTGAACGCGCACGAGGTCCAGGCGAGCGAGCACAGGCTCGAGGTGGAGCGAATGGCGGGGGAGATGCGCGAGCTGAGGAGCAAGGGCCGAGCGCCGAGAGGAGCGGCCAGTAGCCGCCGGCCGAGGCCCGCGAGATCGCGCTCGGTCGCCCTGCCGATCCTACCGCCAAAGGGAGCCGCCGAGAAGCGCAGGGAGGTCTACGGCGGCGGCTTCAGCCTGGCCACGCAGCCAAAGCCCGCCGGCAGCCGCTCCGGCCGCGAGTCGAGGTGAAGGCCGAGGGGGAGCCCTCCGTACGACCACCCTCGGCCACCCTCGGCCACCCTCGCTGCACCCCGGCTAATTGCTCGTTTACCTCGATCGCGCCGTTTCTCGCGCTCCTCGGGGATTAAATAATTTCTCGCGAAACGACTTATCACCGCGGCGTACCTCGGGGAAGGCTTCTCCGTCCCCGCCTCCGTTTCGCCCCCATTGTCGGCCGAAGGAAAATAAAAGTTTCGATCGCCCGACTCGATGATACTTATCCAACTCTCGCCATCCCCGTCATCGCAGCTCTTGTTTTTCACTCGCCTCGAGGAGCTCCCAACCGTGCCGGTTTTTCCCTCGTTCTTATCCCGGATCTCCCTCTCTCACCCTCGCCCCTTCCACTTCTCTAGCAGGTTATCCCGCGGTCGGCTTTCTCGCCTCTCCGCATCTTCCGCTCGGGGGGAAGGCAGGTGCTCCTCTGCCGGAGCATTCGTGCCAGGATGCGACCGAATCGATGCACCGGAGGAACGGAACCCAGGACGCACGGTGAGGGGCGGTGCGAGAGGGGGCCGATCGGTCGATCCCGGCCGTCTCGTTCGAAGGCGCGCCGAACCGCGACGAGCCGATCATCGAGCGCGCTCCGCCGAATTGCTCCAAGGCAGCCCGAGGCCTTTCGTTTAACCCCGAGGACGAGGCGAGCTGGAAATACTTGCCTCCGCGTACGAGAAGTTTCCCGCGGTCGCAGGCGTCGCCGCGAGTTTGCCTCCGGCTCCGGGCGATAATTTCGAAATTACGATCCCCCGCCCCGCGGCCCGCACCCGCCCCCACCCTCTCCGACTCGCCCACTCGCCCACTCGCCCACTCGCCCTCCGACGCTCGCACCCTTTTCCGCGTTGCCGGCTCGCAATAGAGGCAGCTCGGGTGGGGGCGGCCAGCGGAAGCATCGTTATTCGCGCGAAGGTGTAGCGCATCGATCGGGGAAAAGGGAGAGTCGCGTCGGGCACCGCGGATTCTCCCGCGGGCCGGATCGGGATTCGAGCGTCCCCCGACCGCCCGCCTCTGCCTGGATATGATGTCGACCGACGCTTCTTTCCAAATCCATTTTTCTCTCTCGCCGGACACCCGACGCCCTGCGGGCTCCGCTATCTTCCCCTCTTGCCTCCTCGCGGCCCGCCCGAAAATGCCTCCTTCCAGCCCAAGCGGCAAAAGCCGCTCGCTCCTCCCTCTCCCTCCTCGAAGGCGCCGCCGATCCAGAGATCGTCGACGGATGATCGCGGATCGAAGATCGAGGATCGAGGATCCAGGATCCAGGATCCAGCGGAGCGTGCGATGCTCGGTCGAGGGCTCGGCGAAAGCGCCTTCCTCGAACAGGCGAGGCGAGGCGAGGCGAGGCGAGGCGAGGCGGGACACGCTGCGGGCAGAAGAACGCGCGTCGGCGAGGACGACGACGGCTACGACGACGACGACGACGGCGACGACGGCGACGCCGGCGACGTAGGGCGTTACGATGCGTTGCGTCATACGGCGGCCGGTTTTCCGGATAGGGCAGTAATTTGGCGGCGCGACGCACGCGCCGCGAGGCGGGTCCGGGTCAACGGTAAGAACCCAGTCTAGTCGTACGACGACCGTCCAGCCGGTCTCTGCGCGTCGCGACGCTCCGGGACTCGCGTGCACCGCGGACGTGTACCCTCCCTCGCTCGGGCCTCCGCCCCCTCGCTCCGCCGAGACTCGAGGCGGCGCGACGCGGCTCGCGAGGAACGGGAGAAGCAACAGGACGCGCGGCTGCACGGCCAGAGGGGAGCTCGGCCCGAAGTCGGGGGCGGCACGGGACGGGAGCGCCGGCCCTTGGCCACGGGCGCGCAGCGGGTGCCTCGAGCGGAAGCGGGAACGCCGCGTGCAAGGTCAGCGTCAGCTTCGATCGGCGACAGGCGGGGATGCCGCCGGCGGGAACGTCGGCCGACGACTCGCTCTCGAGGTCGCGCGACCGAGCGGCTCGCCGGCGAGGAGCGGCTAGGCGAGAGTAGGACCGCGGCCGCGCAGCTGGGCCCCGGAAGGGCCCGGGAGGCCCCGCGCCACCCCAGGCCTGCGCCCCGCTCTCCGCAGGTCCCAGGGGCCTCTGGCGAACCAGCGGCGGCGAGGACGCGGATCCCGAGCGAGCCTCCCCTCGCGGACTCTGCGCGCTCCGCTCGGCCAGCAGGAAGGAGCCGCGCCGTCTCTCCGATCCCTCAGCGCCGGGATCGTCGATCGATCTTCGGGGAACGTGGCGCGCAAACCTGGAGTTTCGCCGCGGCGCGACTCACGCACGGCCGACGGCTCGGCGCGGCTCGACTCGGCTCGCCCAGGTAGGTCGATCTTTTCGCTTTGACCCTCGGCGGGAAACTCGGGGAAGAGGGAGAGATGAAAGCGCCTCGGCTGTAACGGCGAAAAGGAGATTGGCCCGTATCGACCGGCTCTCTCTTTTCGATGGATTAACGCTCCGCTCCGCGCCGCGCCGAGCGGAGCAGAGCGCGAGGAGGAGGGAGTGCATCGACTGGAGAACGCATCGTCCGGCGGCCGACCTGCGGCAGAATGGGCCGAGGGCAGGGCCGAGCGGCTCCGTCCTTCTCCTCCGTCGTTCTTCTCGAGAGGCCGAGCGCAGCCGGGGGGAGCGTACGAGTCCTCGTGCCGCGAGAGGTTCGCCTCTCCCTTCCCCCCCCCCCCTGCCGGTCTCGAGTTCGCGCGAGCCGGTCCTCCTCTCCGAGATATGCCTCTCGAGCCTCTCCCTCGGATGGGTCCCTACTCGGGCGCGTAGGCGGCAAGAGGGAGCGAGAACCTTTGTTGGCCACGCGGGGAGTAAACGAGTCCCGAGGTCGGTAGCCGTGGCCGACTGGAAAACGCGAAAGCCGATTCATAATCCGCGATCCTTTCCGTATCATCGGCCACCGCGTACGAATGGATCAAAAGCGCGTGAAAATATCATCCGCGGTTGGGGTTGGGGCCATCGCGAAAGGGCAATGAGTTGGCTGTCGGATTATTCTCGAACCACCCGCTCCATACCCGCCCCCCGGCCACCCCCCTCGCCGCTCTTCGTCCTCCTCTTCCTCCTCCTCCACCTCCTCCCCTCCTCCTGCAGGGTATTCCACCGATACGCATTAATGCAAAGCCCGAGGGATTCGACGGTATTTCCTTTTTGCGATTACGCTCTGTACGCCGAGTTTCTCCGTGCGCGGACGCGAGATTGAGCACGAGCGTCCCTCGCGCAATTTCGTCCCACGATTATTCGCCGGGGATTGCCGAAAAGATTGGCAGCGAGTCGTCGGAGGGAGAGAGAGAGAGAGAGCGTCCGATCGGAAATAAGGAGTCCGCGCCGCGAGAATCCACGAGACGGGGACGAGAATTCGCAAGCCATCCGCGAGGTGTTGGATCTTTACCCCATCCCCGCTTGCGAAGTTTCGACGTTTATTCTCCGATGGTGCGACTCCAAATACCCCTGGCGCGGTCGCCGCGTCGTTCCCAACTTTCCACTTTGCTTCCTCACGATCGAAAGCGCGCGCGAGTTCCATTATCGACTTTGCGCCCGGGTTTTCTGCCTCGGCGTTTCGCGACTCGTCGCGCCTGGCCCGCCGTTCGTCCCGAGTCCTCCCTCATCCTCTGGTCTCTCGCCTGCTAGGACCAGGAGGTGAAGAAGGGCCCCGTGCTCGCGGAGTTCGGCGCGGCGTTCGCGCCTTTTCCACTCCGCTCTCGCCGGCGTGCCGAGCGCGGCGTTGTACGATTTCCCATTTTCTCGCGGCGTTACGGATTTCCGATATCGAGGATTCTGTGGGCAGAGTCGGGCACGCGTGTCCTCCAAGGAGCTTTCGGCCATCGAAAGCCGCCGGAGGAGGCCTTAGCGAAAAGGGCCAGGCGAATCCGCCGAGGCGTTCGACGCGCCGACGACTCGATGCAAAATCGATGCAGCTGGAAACGAATGCGAGGGGCACTCTTCACGCGGACTGTACCGCTCCCAGGGGTCCTAGGCGTACATATCCCATCCATCATTCCATCGCTACGGCCCATAAATTGAATACTAATATCGAACTTTGCCGCGGCGGAGAAAGGGGGCTGCCGCAGAGGCACCTCTCGACGATTCGGCGCCGCTCGAGAGGGTATATTATTCGCGAGAAGTTGGTCAGATTCGCGCTCGCCAGTCGAGAGTGGCCCACGAGCGAGAATCGGCTCGGCGGCATTTTAGCCGGCAACACTCGAGCTCTCGATCGTAACAGTCTTGCATTTTTAATTGCGCCTCTTACCGGTCCCCGCGATTAATTCGATTAGACGGCCGACCTTTTCGACGACGACGACGACGACGACGACGACTAATCGCCGTCGGATTAATTTACGTCGTGCTTTTGAGCGCGACTCGGAGCAAAGCAAAATACGAGGCGGGCGTCAAAGGGCAAACGCTGGCCGCCTTCTTCTCCTACTCGGAGTACGCCTCGAAAAGTGGATTCGAGGATGAGTTTCGAGAAGATGGAAAAAATTTTATCGCGGATCGTAAAAGGCCGCGATGCCTTTTTCGCGGGACATTTATTCGGCGACCTGGGCTCTCCGAGGAGAAGGGGGAGCGATAACCGAGCGGAGGGAGCGGTAGGCATCCGCGGCGAAGCTTGAGCGCATCGCGTCGCGCCGGAGAATCCGGGACCGCTCGTAACTCACCGGTCCTCGTATAGCCGTCAAACTTTCGGTGCATGGCTCGCAATTACGAGGGGTTATAAAGGCCAGTTCTCCAGAGGGGCGCGGAAACGAGGGCCGTGGGGAAGCGAGGTGCCCTGGTAATATCGGCGAGGAAACGTTGGCCCGGCCAAGGGAAGAACGTCTCGCCGGCCATCGCGAGCAGCGTCGATCGCGTTGCGCGTATTCCGCGAATTGATCGCAATGCCGCTCGACGAGGACGCGCGCGGCTCGCTCCTGCCCGCGCTCGAAGAGAGAACGGGCCCGAGGCGTCGGGCCAGCATTTTCCTCGACGACGCACCTTGGCCGGAAGCCGGCCAGAGGGCGGGGAAAGGGGCTGGAGACGGGCGACCCGGTCGGAACGTTGTTATCCCCGTGGTAACCGCCTCCACCGCGGACGCGGCCCGGCTCGTCCTCCGCGAGCGGTTCCCGGCGCACTTTGGCGACGCGCCTAAGAAGCGTCGCTTCCCCGCAAAGGCGCGATAAGGCCGCGAACGCAACGCCGGCGGCTTGGCGATAGTCGCGGTTGCTTCCGATCGGGGCCAGAAGCGAATCGAGTGGAATCGAGCGGAATGCTCGAGCGATGGGCCGCGCCGGATAGCGACCGGCTGGTCGGCCGGACGAGTGCGAAACCGTTTAAAAAAGTTGGGCCGTGCACCGAAGCATGCGCGCGAATCATTGTGTCGTATTAACAATCGTTTGCCCTCGACATACGCGACACACACGTTCTGCGCGCAATCGGGCATCGACTCGGCGTCGCGTTCCTAGCGGTCCTCCAATATTTCGGGCGGCGACAGTGCGAGCCCTCGAATGTCGCCTCTGGTAATTGCACCTGCACCAGCGCGCGATCCGCCCCCTCGAGTCTCTCCGCGATCCGGCCCAAGAGAAGACCAGGCGGCCGACCGACCCTTCACCTCCACTCGCCTTCACCTCCACGCCCCGATATTTTCGGCTTTACGACGACTCTTTAACCTCCTCGAGGGCATTTTATCAGGCGCGCGCGCCGCGATTATCCGGCTAACCGCGTCGTTAAACGCGACCCAATACTACACGGCCTATTGCCTATTTTACTTCAATTTAGCGCAGGCCACCGAATTGCGGTCGATAATCAACGCGCCTCTGATCCGCGCAAACATTGAAAAGCTGACCGACGGAATTGTCACGGGCATGCCCGCTATTTCGAAACGGTCTCGCCTCTCGCGCGCCCAGCAAGGCCGACAGGATTCCTTCACCGGGGAGAAGTGGCCAAGGTAGGCTCCTCCTCGTCTTCTCGCCTTCTCGCCATCTCACCTAGCTCATCTGGCCTCCCACCGTCGCCGCCACCACCACCGCCACCACCACCACCACCACCACCACCACCACCACCACCACCACCACCACCACTACCTTCTCCCTCGATTTCGATCTCGGCCCGAAGAGATGACCCCGCCCGCTCCTTTGAGGTAAACCCCTGCACTTTGCTGCCTCTCGGCCGAATGCACGATCCTCTCCCCTCTCGCAGATAAGTGCCCTGTAGGCGAAGTCCCCTGTAGCAGCCGGGATGGGAAGGTAACCCCCGTTCCGATACCTTTCCCGGAAGTCGAGAGTCAAAAAAATTGTCTCTCTTCGTTCTTTGCGCGCCCAGGCGCCCAACGACATCGCGCGGAAATCCAATTCCGAAATTGCACCCGCAAAGGCGAGGCGTACCTGTTAGCCGCGAGCAAAATTCGATCGAGCGAGTCGAGTCGCGAGGCAGCGTTGAGCCGTTCGAGTTTCCCCGAGCGTAGGACAGCTTAGCATGCCGGCATAATGCGCGAGTTTCTCCTATTTAACGATAGCACGTAACTTGGCCCTCGCGTGCGCTTTTATCGATCCGATAGTGTCTCGGGCCGGTAGGCGTAAAGGCTCACTCTGCCGAGCTTTCGCTCGAGCCGAGCCGAGCCGAGAGCCAACGCTCCGCGCATCTCATTAAGATACCTCTGGTGCCACCTGTCCGATCCAACGATCGGCGCGATCGCCGGTGCACGATCCTACATCGCGGACAACTCGGAAGTCGATCGTTTAGTTCGTAACGAGGTCAACTTGCTCCTGATGAATACATAAAGAACCGCCGCGCAGCCCACGCTGAGGACACGATGCTTATTACGAGAGAGAGAGAGAGAGAGAGAGAGAGAGAGAGAGAGAGAGAGAGAGAGAGAGAGCACGATACGCACGACACGAGCGCGATACGCACCGGCCTGGCGACAGAAAGTCGGGCATGGTGCATCGGTCAAAGGCTAAGGAAGTCGCGTCAAGGGAATCGAGAGCCAGGCGGCGGATGAGATCTCGGTCCCGTGATCGGGTCGGAAGTAGAGCTCGCTCGTCGTTCGAATAGGCCGAAAGGTTCGCGCGATCCCCATCTCGAGTCGCTTTATTCGGAATTTTGTCCGAGAATACGTCTGGAAAGTTTGGCCAACTCGGCCCATTAAACGCTCGATTCCAATCAATAGCCACGGGCAAGAGACGCTCGTGACGTTCTCATTGGAAGTCGCGTCTCTTTGCAATACGGTCGTCCCCACCGTTCGTAGCGACGTTGAGGGGAATCCTTCCGCGGCACCTCCGGTCGACTTTGAGGGTGTGCGCCAATTAGTCCACCTTTGCGTATGCCTTCTTCTGCGAATCGGCAAGTACTACGGACGGGGGGGAGGAGGAATAAAGGATCCAGAGTGGAGGGACGTCTACTCTTCTCCTCGGCCCCTCTGCTCCCCTGGGCTCGCACGCCGGGGGAAATCTGAACCGTTGGCGTCCGTTGGCGAGGTCGGGCCCGGGCTTGCCGAAAGACGGATCGCGGAGCGCAACTAGTTTCCATTAGAGGGTTAATTGTCCCCAATTGCGTCCGCGAGCTGCGAGAGCGGCTTCGGGGCGCGAAAGCCCTCCGCCTCCGAAACTTCCGTTGCGTTCCTCCAAATTCCAGGCGAGGTAGCGCCGGGAAATCGGGGATCCATCGATCGGTGGCGCGCTCGGCAGGCCGCGGAACGGTGCCGAATAATTGATGCCCTCGGGCCGGTGGTGGCCCGTGGACGCCGCCGGTGGCCGCTGCTGGCCGCCCGTTGGCCCGACAGCCTTTTCTCCTCACTGATCGCGCGATTCGACGCTGCTTGCAGGGCCCGAGAGGAGACGGAGAGAGTCGGGAGGATGGCCGCAGCCTGCGGCACGGAGCGAGGATTCCCACGCACGGCCTGAACTTGCCCGGAATCCCACGATCGAGAGCGAAGAAGGAGCATGACGTAGCCGTCGACGAGGGGGGTGCTTGGGATGCTCCGGACTTCCGGCTAGGGTCGTATGGAGGGGAAGGACGCAATCACCACGGAAGGCACCCTGCTTCTAAACCTGACCACCGTCGCTACTCGAGCCACCGACCACTTTCTTCGGGGATTTCCCGGAAAGAACTCGCCCTACACTACGACCCAGGTGAGGCCGTGCACGAGACAGAGAGGGGGGGGGGGGCGAAAGAACGAGTCTCACGGGCGATAATCTTGGAAAGGCGGAAAGGGCGGATAATAATTTAATCAGAGGCCAAGTCCCGGAAGGAGGCTGCGCACCGGAGCGATTGTCCGATAAGGCGCTCGTTACTCCCGTATCTTACTCTCTCAGATCTCTTGTTCTCGAACGAGGTTAAATCCCATTAAGCCGGGTATCTTAATTACGCTCCGACATACAAGTGCAGTAAGCAAGGTTTAATTGCGTTTAATCGTAGCACCGCGGGATAGACTTTGTCGGACGTTTAGGTCGCATCGCTCCAGGCGATGCGAGGACTCTGCGCGCCTTTTCGCCGGTCGCGCATTGAGCCGCGACGGACCGAGGCAGACACGGCGGTGGCCAATTACCGGGCATGCCTTCAACGAGAATCCGAACGAGCCGCAAGAGCTGTGCACCAGTCCTGTCCGAGGGGAAGGCGGCGAGGAACGCCGTGGAGGAGACGGCCTGGCAGGAGAGCCAATCGGCCGGGCCACTTGCGAACATTACGCCAAATTATGCTTCGCCTCGCCTCGCCTCGCCTCGCCGCCACTCCGAGCGATCGCTAATGCGTCCGCATATAGGCCGGTGTAATTTAACGCGTCTATTAAGGTCGTCGTGCCGATCTATCAATGCCGAATGCTCTAGGAACGAGCTCGCGGTACTTCTTTCCTCTGGCGATCGATCGGGGCCTCCTGCCTCCTCCGCAGGACCGTCCGCGGACAGCCGAGATAACAACGAGAAGGCCCATCTTCTTTCAGGCAATACTGATCGCGCTGGTCCTCGGGAGCATCATCGTCGGTACCGTCGTCGGAAACATTCTGGTCTGCGTCGCCGTCTTTCTCGTTAGGAAACTGCGAAGGCCCTGCAACTATCTCCTGGTTAGCCTGGCCGTCAGCGATCTCTGCGTAGCCCTTCTGGTCATGCCGATGGCCTTGCTCTACGAAATCTCCGGCAACTGGTCCTTCGGGGCGATCATGTGCGACCTCTGGGTCAGCTTCGACGTTCTCAGCTGCACGGCCAGCATCCTGAACCTCTGCATGATCTCCGTGGACCGGTGAGTCCTTGGCCCTTTGGCCAATTCGATCCGTTAGGCCCGTAACCTCCTCCTCTTCCTACTGCGCGTGCGCGCGATACTCGCCACTCGCGTCGGCCGCGGAGCGGGCCTGGCGAGATCGAGAAAGCGGGGGCAGAGGGGAAGCCGAGCCGCGAGCTGAAGGGGCCAAGAAAAACAGCGGACGCCCTTTATTTCGGTAATCCTCGCCAACATCCTCGCGAAAAACACGAGGATACCGTTTCTATTTAGCCTGCAAGACTTCCGTGTTTTGCCAGCCGAGCGTGAATAAACGCGCGCTTGACTCTCCTCCTCCTCTTCCTTTCGTGCCCAAGATTCTGCGCCATTACCAAGCCGCTGAAGTACGGGGTGAAGAGGACACCGCGCCGGATGATCGTCTACGTCAGCCTTGTTTGGTTAGGGGCCGCCTGCATTAGTCTGCCACCCCTGCTGATAATGGGGAACGAGCACACCTACTCCGAGGACGGGCCCTCGCACTGCGTCGTCTGTCAGAATTTCTTCTATCAGATATACGCCACCCTGGGGAGCTTCTACATACCCCTCTTCGTTATGATACAGGTGAGTTTTGGCCCCGACGCCTCATCCGCTCGCGGGACCCTCGAGGAGAGAAGGAGAGCGTCCTCGCATCCTTCGCGGGCCTCCCTCGCCGCGGCTAGAGTCTCGAGAACCAAATTGGTCAGCATCGGAGGTAACGTCCGACGGCGAATTCCCCTTAAGCAATTATATTCCGTTGTCGTCGCATCCATTTACCGTCGTTCGTGCGCGCGCTCGCATATCCGCGCCAATTATTTCCGAGTAATTGCACGGCGCACGTCGAGCATCGGTCGAGATAGGCCGCGGACGGGAGAGAGTGCGAGAGAGGGACGACGAGAGAACCGCTCGAAATGTCCCTCGAGCCGTGTAGCCGCCTTCGGGAGCTTCTCCCGGCCGCGTGCAAGGCTCTTCCTTCCTCCTCGAGGCAAAGGAGAGGGCCAAGGAGAGCGAAGGCTTTTTCGGTCTCTTGCAGGTCTACTACAAGATATTTTGCGCGGCGCGCAAGATCGTCCTAGAGGAGAGAAGGGCTCAGAGCCACTTGGAGGCGCACTGCTACCTGGACGTCGGACCGACGGCGCAGCACGCGTCGACGCCACCCGAGGAGATTCGCCGATTAAACTCCGACCTCCCGACGGCCCAGGGAAGTCCACTCGTCAAGCAGCACAGAAGCTCGAGCGCCTCCACCACGGTGAGTTATTTATTCCACGGCGCTCCCCGGCTTGCATGGATGGAGAGAACTCGAGGCGAATGCTGGGCACGACGTGCGATGTACGGGTAGCGGGCCACGCACCGGCCCATAAATCTCTCGCCGCCGGCTTCCCCGACTTTCCCCGACTTTGTCTTCGCGTACGCCCGAGAGTGGATTTGGGAATCCCATCGCTTTCGACGGCCGGATCCGCTCCCGTCTCCGCTCCCGTCCCCGCTCCCGCCGCCGAGCTCTGCGTACGCGTCGGGCCATTTCTCTTTTTCCCACCATGCCCGCTCCTCTCCTCACGGCTCATTGCGCGAGGCCGAGAGCCAGAGCCCAAGATTTAGGGTGTTTCGCGAGAAGCGAGGCAAGGTGCTCCCAGGATATCCAGCATGGCAAATCGAAGAATCGGGGCCTGGCGATGGCAGGGGCGGGGGGGGGGGGAGGAATGGAAGCTCGGCAGAGCTAAACCGGAAATCGATATCCGATTTACGGAGGACGAGAGGAAGAAATGGGATACCGGCATATCCGGGAGCGCAACCTCGGATCTTCCTGTTTGCGCCTTTGCGCAACGATACGAAACGGCGCGGACACCCGTTCCTCCTTCCTGCCCACACGAGCCTCGAAGAGGATCCGTGAGTTTAAGCGCGGCTCCATTCTGCGGGTGGTACGGCCGGCATGGACGTGGAAAAGATTAGGGACATCGCGCGGGGCGAGGGCTCTCCTCGTATATTTGCTCCCAAGATTGAAAATCGATAGCCGTCTCGTGGGCACCGCGTGAAACCCGAGTACCGATTCGTCCTACGCGCTGGAGCCTATCGAGGCGACCTCCGAGACGTCTCACCGAGACGAGCTAAAGGGATGAGGTAACGCCGACGCGAAGGAAATTTCGAAAGAACGGCCGGAATATCGCATATCGCATATTCGATCGGCCCCATCGTTATCGCGGCCCAGCCCCGAACCTCTTCCCACCTGGTTTATCGAGCGCTAAAAGTCGAAAGTGGATCGCGCAAATACGCGGTGGAACGGCCAGGCCGACTGGGAATACAAGTGGAACGCTGCTCCGCGTCGAGACGGGACACGTTAACCTCTCCGCGGCAAGCCGACGTGCCCTCCTCCTCCGTCTGGAGGGATCGAGAGCTAAGGAAGGATAACTTGGCCGAGTTGGCGCTCTTCGCGGCTGCTCGAGAGGCGAGCGCCTAGGCTCCTATAGGGGCTGCGGGACTATGGGGCGAGGGGCGAGGGGCGAGGGGCGAGGGCGAAAGGGCGAGGGTCGAAGGGTGGCCGGCGGGTGGCGAGAGGCGAGAGGCGAGAGGCGAGAGGCGAGAGGCGAGAGGCGGCCGAGCACGAGATGCAGAATTTCCGCTTTATTCCCGTGCCGCGCCGCGCCGCGAACCGCGTTCGCCGAGATAATCCGCGATTCAATAGCGAAATGAAATGATCACGAACCGTGAATCACCGGCGTACGGGCCAAATCGGATTTTTCTTTATCTCGATTCTCGCGATATTAAAGCGCGGCACGCTTTCCGAAGGCCAGGACGGAGGAGCAGAAGGAGAGGGCGGGCGTTAAGGACGGAACTGATTCGAATAAAACGGGGTTCGTGCCCCTTCCCAAAGGATCACGTCTCCCGCTGCGACATACATCGAGTCGCGTTATCCGCAACGGGCTCGAGGAGCGGGCGGCTCTGGAGAGGAGAGGAGCGAGGAGATACCCTCCAGAATCGGCAAGTGTACGTGCGTGTGCGTAATAACAAGCGCAACTAAGCTCGAGAAGACGTTCGAGGAAAAGCACGAGGGAGAGAAGCTCCTCCGGAGCTCGAGAGGCCGTAAATGAAGACCGAAGGAGAGCGTTATTTCGCTGGTGATGGAGGGCAGCTCGAGCCACCGACGAAAGACGCGCAGCTTCTACCTCTGCGGGTTTTCCCTATTCGGCCACTGCGTCTACTTCTCTCACCGCCGCTCGACCTCGCCTTTTTGCCATCTCGCCATCTCGACGGCTCCGGAAATTCGAAAGGAAACGTTAAGGGACGGTGCGCCGGTAGGAGGAACCTGGCCGTCCAGGAGAAGGGAACGACGGGGCTGCAACGTCGATACGAAATGAGACTGTCCCGAGAGCTGTACCTGGAAATTGCAAAGCGATCGATAGCACTGCCAGCGTGAACTCTTCGAACGAGCGACCGGGGAACCGACACTCGGGGTTCCGACGAAGAAGGATCGAGACGCGCGATTCGGCGAAGTCCGTCGCCGCGTTATCGTATCGTCATCGATTTGGAGCAAGGTTTTTGGGACGCGATTTTCCCAAGAGTCGTCGTTTTCGTCCACCCCCGGGGTTTTAACGAGCCATCGCCAGCCATTTTATCGTCTTTGTTGGGACAAAGATTGTACGGGAGTGGAGCGAGCAGGCCGGTCGAGCAGAAGGCTCCGAGCTCGGCCAGAAATCTGTTGCGAGTTTAGCGAGGAGAGCAGAATTACTCGGGCCCGCTCGATCCCTCTCGACGCTCTTCGACAACTTTGAACGCTCAATGCCAAAATTCGTACTCTTTAATGGGCTCGTAAAGGGTCTGACGGCTCGCAATTGGAAAGGTCCGCGGAGAAGGAGCAGGACTGCGAGACGGACGGATCGTCGATATTTATCGCTCCATCATTTGCCTGGATTTCTCCTCGGAATGCTCGCAACGGTCGAGCTCTATTAGTCCGAGATTAATAGGGGGCCGGGAGGCGGGGCCGAGTCGATATAGTCGGATGGCAGAAGCGTAAAGGCCTCGATCGCGTTCGCCGCTCGAAGGGGGTGGTAGGGGCGAAGGGGCGGAAGGGGCGAAAGGGCGAAAGGGGTGAAACGGGCAATGCGGCCCGACAGGATTTCGGATAGAACGACGGCGGCGAGGTGGAGGTAGTTGGGGGGGGGGGGGGCGAGAGGGGGCAAAAATGAAATTTGAGGAATCCAATCGGGGCCGATAACGAGCTTACGGTCGGAGATTCGCGTGCGGCAAAAGAGGGCAAAACGTTATAATTTCTACGTCGGGCGGATCGATGCGGGCCGGCGAGGTAGTCGCGAACACCGGGCCGAGGGCCGCTCTTCTCGGCGCGGACCTCCGAGAGGATCGACCGGGCAAAAGCGAAAGTAAAGGAGGAGGAGGAGGTGGAGGCCTTTCGCCGAATTTCACCGCACGCATAGCCGGTGGCAGAGGCACATTCTCGGCGGCGCACGTGGCCAAAGGTGACGGAGGAAGAAGGTGGAATCGCACCCGGAGAGACTCGATGTCGAGGGGCTTACTCCTACCATTGTCCCCGGAGGAAAATCAATGGCACAACACATGTCCGTTATTACCTTTACGTTTGACCTTAATATGCGATGGTAAAATATCGCGATCGGAAGCAGGAGAGCCGAGGATTTCTCCGTATAGCGGGACGGGCAAGGAGGAGCATCGATCGCGCCAAAGCCTATTCTAAGAGGCAGAAACACTCTCGCTCTGCCGATAATAAAGCGCCTTAATCGTGGCCGGATTAGCCGGAATAAAAGGTCCTCGGCGAGGGAGAGAGGGCTATCGGCGCCGCGCGATCCAACCCTCCTTTCGGACTTTTCGCGACTCTGGCCTCTAGCCGGAGCCCGGGGCTCGGTCGTTCTTCGAAAGCGGACGAATCGCCTAGCGAGAGACGCCAAAGACTCCGATAGGTATCGACGATAAATATAAATCGTTGCGGGTGCAGTCACGAGCGGTCCCCCCTTCGATCGACGCAATTCCGAGGCCTCTTCCGCCCGTTTTTGTGCGCACGGCAACATCCATTTAGCTGTCAATGGAGCGTCCATAAATCAACGAGACGGCCATAGTTGTATCGATAATAGATGCACGGCCGGCTATAATCGAGCTTCCATCTCTGCCCATGGGCCTCGAGGAGAATTTCCCCCGGATTTCGGCAAGGCAGAATTAATCGGCCGTGATTAATAACTCGCGAGATTTCGCCGGCACGCTCCGACTACCCTTTTCCCAGGATACGGCCGATCGGAGCAGAGTCCGAGTCGGGTCCGCGAATCTGAAGAAAGGGAGAAAATTTGGGCGCACGGATCGACGGCGAAAGCGACGGCGAGAGGGCGAAAGGACTAATGGAGAGACTCGTAGGCTGGCACGGGCTTAATACGGAGCGCGAGGAGGGCCGAGGCGGGGAGACCTCGGGGGATATTAAATTAAACGACTCGACTCGACTCGAGCCGACGTGAGTTACGATGGCCGCTGGATACAGCACGCTCGGTATATTAGCGGCGCGCATCGGGGGCGTGCGGGCCTGAAAACACCGCGGGCATTCTTTACTCGCGCCTCGTCCAAACGGCCCTCCCTCGCGCGCGAGCCACGCATAGAACTGACCGAATCCAATTGGCGAGCCTCGCGAGCTTCAACTCGATGTCCATTATCGGTGGATTTTCTCCTCTGACAGGGGTACTTTTAACCCAAAGCCCCGGCCCGTTGACCTTTGCCGCTATTCGTCGATCAACCGTAATTTTAGTTTTGCGCCGGTGTACCCCCTGGCTGCCCGCGCCTTTCAGCCAATTTGGTCGGGAACGAAGAGGCAAGGGTAGTACGCGAAGCGCCATTCGCGCGTCTCTTATTCTCCGCGCGTACCTTTGCCATCGGTGCCCCGGATAATACCACGATTTCCAAATTGGCTCGTCAAGTTCGGCAGGTTTGCACGGCCGAGGAAAATCGCCGGTCTAACTCTCCGTTACCTAAACGGCCCTTCCTTTGGGATTTCCCCCTGTGGCGCGGCCTCTTTGTCAGGAATTCCCGACGGAAGGACGAGACGACGAGACGTCGGGACGATGCTCCGTAGATTTAGCATGCAATGCCGGTGAAATAGCCCTTTTAGGCAGCCGGTGGGTACCCACTTGTGAAATTCATCGAAATTCGAGAGGTCCTCTTCTCCTGCCATCCATCACGACGAGTCCATGGCTGGCAGTATCCCGCGAGGACTTACGGGGAGTCCCCCTCGGCGATCCTACCTCGGATAAGCGTACAAAATCTCTCCTCTCGCCGGTCAACTTTGGTCGCCTCGAGGTAGCTCCAAAGACGCGCGATATTCTCGCGAATCCTCCTCGCGCTTCGCCAAGGTGTGCGCTCTTCGTCCGGAGACGGTACGCCGCGCGCCCCTTTGGCCAAATCTCGCTCCCGCTCCGTCCCCGAGAAGTCGTAAAGGCTTCCGGATAAGCCACGGCCAGGCCCGTCTCCCGGAGAAAAACCGGAGGATGCCGACGGACGTCGATGCAAGATGGACGCAGGTACGTTGCTCGAGGAGGGCCGCGGTAGACCGAGCAATGGGTTTATCTCAACTCGGTCCCGGTTTCCAAATTCAATTTACGCAAATTCCGAGGATTACGTCGGTGAAATTAGTGGCTTAGGCGTCGATCGTAGGGGCCAGCGGGACACGGCCACCGTGTCGCTTCGGCCCCGTTTCTTACGCCAAGAGCTCTCTCGCACTGTCGCGGCGGCGCTCTTCGTCCGTGGCCGGACGAACCGAGGCAAGAGGCGCCGCTCGGCTCGGCCCGCAAAGCGCTCCGCAAAGAGCAGGGCGGATAAATGCGAGCCTTCGGAAGGGGCGGCGAATGTGTGCTGCGAAGGGCGAATGGCGAATGACGCATGGGCCGGAAAGGTGCGCGAAATAAAGGGCGCTTCCTCGCGGATTAAGCCGTCTACGAGAGCATAATCTTGTATAAAATTGGTACGCCAGAGAGGATCGGGCGGACGATAAAAATAATCACGAGGGTAGAGGGTAAATCCCGCGAAGAGCTAAGCTCGTAAAGCCACTGGATTTCTCCGTCTCCCTATTCCTTTCCTGACCCACTCCCCCGCACCCTCTCTTTCTGCCTCCCTCTCTTAAAGTCCCCCGGCCCGACCGCCACCCCGACCGCCACCCCGACCGCCGCCCCTGCCCCTCTTTTGGCCCGCCATCCTCACCGTCGTCTCTTAAACCACCACGGACATTTTCGCTTCTCGATTATCCCAAGCGTTATCCGCATTCTCGAGGCCGAGACCGAGGCCGTGGCCCGCTCCAAGCCCCATCCGCCTTCTCGTCCGCTCTCGCACTCCTTTCCCGCAGTTCCCGTACGCGCGTGCCCCGTTAATCGGAATCGGCGGGGAGATGAAGGAGTGCGAGAAAAACCGAGGCAGCCAGCCGACCTGCGAGTTCGCCAGCCCTGTCAAATTATGCGCGAGGAAGGGCCGTACAGCAGGCGCAATTAGTTTGGCCAACATCGCGGCTGGCGATCTAACGTCGATCATCGCGGTGGCCGAGAGGGGGGCTGGAGCCGGCTAATGGACGTGTCGACGGGTCGTTTGCCCTGGCTAATGCGCCTCCCGCTGCACGACGCCGATACCGGACATTGCTGGAACCAATTAGCTTTTTAGGCAGCTCGCCCCCGACTCGTCCCCGCACGCCGAATCCCCAGCCTCTCCTCGCGAGTGCCGGGAAGCACCCAAAGGAAATGCGTACGCTCGAGAGTAGATTTTTATTTGACGGCACGTTCGAGCGGGGAATGGGGAAAACGAGAGAGGTGCGACGGACAAGAATGGATCGTCGGTGAGAATTTGCGAAGCGAGGCATCTTCCGCACAATACGTCGAGTGCCACCCCCCATCCCCCCACCCACCCACCCACTCCCCCCCCCCCTCTCTCTCTTTCTCTCTGGAAATATTCTCGTTTCACACGCTCTCGAGCGCCGGTGCTTTCATTTGGCAAAACCGAAGTTAAGCGTTATCCCGTGACATTGACGAGCGGGAGGTCTGTCAAGCGCGGCTTTGTTCGCTCCGCGAATACCGCGCGAGGTGCGCCTATGCAGCGGCAGATAATGCTTTATTGTGCCAACGTACGCATTTCCGATGGCATTCGCCCGCACTCGCGCGTATTCGCCTTGCCCTGCCGTACCGCGGCCTGGGATCGATGAGAGGCCAAGTCCGACAGCGGCGAGGCCAAGAGCCTAAACTGCGCCTTCGATCGTCCACCGAGCCTAAACCGCCCCTCCCTTCGGCAGCCCCTCGGCCGGCTCTTAGATTCGCTCGCGTCACCCGTGTCCCTCTGGCCGATCCAGGTGCGAGGCGCATTTCTAACCGATACATTCCCCCACGCCACCCACCCACCCCATCCCACCCCACTGTGCTTATCGTTACAGTGCAGCGGCCACGCGGTAAGATGCTTCGCCGGAGGACCGCGCAAGAGCAACGAGTCACAGTGCCCGATGCTCCAGAAGCTCGAAAAACCGATCCACCTTTCGCCCTCGTCGATGGCGCTAACCACGGTGACGACGATGGCGACGACGACGACGACGACGACGACGACGACGACGACGACGACGACGACGACGACGACGACGACGACAACGCCGCCCCCGCCACTCCAGCTCTCAATGACATCGACGAGGCCCGCGATCGTGCGAAATCATGAGAACAGCGCCTGCAGCGTCGCAAACTCGCCGCACCAGAAGAAATTGAGGTTCCACCTAGCCAAAGAGAGGAAGGCCAGCACAACCCTCGGCATAATAATGAGCGCCTTTACCGTCTGCTGGCTGCCCTTCTTCGTCCTCGCACTGGTCAGGCCCTTTTTGAGGAACCCCGAGGCCATACCCGCCTTTCTCTCGAGCCTCTTCCTCTGGCTCGGTTACTGCAACAGTCTCCTCAATCCGATCATCTACGCCACGCTCAACAGGGACTTTCGGAAGCCTTTCCGCGAGATTCTCTACTTCCGCTGCGGCAACCTGAACCACATGATGAGGGAGGAGTTCTATCAGAGCCAGTACGGCGACCCCGTAAACAACTACGAGATCAAGGCGGGCGAGATCGAGAGCGGCGACCGGCTGGAGGAACCTGGCGTCGTCGAGGCGATCGACGTCGTGACCAACGCGCCCGACGAGAGCTTCCTATGATCCCAGGCGAGGGACTATCCCCTGCCTCCATCCTCGGACGAGCGAGCCAGCGAGGTGCGTCCAAGTTGATCCTTCGAGTGAGACGAGCCTCGAAAGAAGGCGGACGAAAGGCCACCTTCTTCCACGCGCGAGCCCCTCTCTCTCTTTTCCTTTCCGAAAGCTGCGCTCGCTAGGCTGTCCAATGGCTCCCCCCGGTACTCCACGCGAGACCCTCTCGGCGGCGCGTGCCCGAGTACCCTACCCTCGTCTCCAACTAAACGATGTAATAATATATGTTTGGTACGAAACTCTATCCCTCGTTGTCTACATCTTGGATGTGAGTCGTCTTACGGAAAGAGGCGAGCCTCGACGATGCGTAAGATCCGGCCGCTACGCGCGAGCCGGCCTGTCTCTCTCTCTCTCTCTCTCTCTCTCTCTCTCTCTGTCACCGGTCCGTTTTAGGAGCTCCGCAAAGCGCGCCCTTCCCCTCCCCCCATAAGAGGATCGCCTCTCGCCGCTTCTCCTTCTCCTCGCCCTGCTCTCGCGCGACGAGCCATCTTCTCCGAGTGGAGTGGCGCGCGCTTGCTCTCGTTGCCGAAGCCGAAGGAATACGCGCTCCCGAAGGAGCGTCCCCTCCTAAGCGCCGCTAGCGCGGATGGATGGACGGATGGAACCCGATAACCAGCGCACCCCGTCGGCCGGCTGACCGAGTTCCGCCTCCGATCTTTCGCCATCCTTCGCCGCCATCCTGCCTCGCTCGAGGCTCCCGACTCGGAGCGGCGCGAGGCGAGGCGAGGCGAGCAGCCGCGGCGGAGACCACTGGCGGGCGCGGTCTCTCGTCGAGGCGGACCGAGAGCCACGATACTGGCTCTCCCTTGCGCGCGCAATAACGAGCTAGGCCCTTCGATGTCGTCTCGTAGTTCATCGCGTTCGAGACTCACGCGTAGAGGTGCCACTCCGACGCGTAAACGTAGCGAAGAACGTCTCGTAGATCGACTCGGTGTACTACACCGTCCCCAGAGGCGCCACCCTTGCGCGACTACGCCGATGGCGCGATCCAACAGTTCGACCCTTCGAGGTACGATCCTCTCGCGAACCTCTGCACCGAATTCTTTTACATCGTCCTACCGTCCGAATCGCACGGCAGAATTCGCCGATTCGACTCCAGCGTGCAAAGAGCCGGCGACGACGAGCCTCGAGCCGAGAGGGGTGTAAGGAGAGAGGGCGCCCGAAAGGCTGGGCGGACCAGAAGAGAGCGCGTCCTTATTCGAGAGCGGAAGGAAGAAAGACGAGCCCCGACGCATTCTGCCGCGAGGAGCGGAACGATATCGGCGAAAAGCGGCCCGATAGAGAGGCGAAAGACGCAAGTTTGTCTTGGCGTATTTTTGATACGAGAGCGACTCGATTACTCGAAGCTCGCAGCACGACGCGCGGACCACGCGGCATCGCCTCCCCGTATCGTCGATCGGCTCCTCGGTACTCGCCCAAAAAGGTTGGCGGTATCTCGCGCGAAAAACTTATTTTCTCGACCGGCCGAATTCTAGCGTTCGTACAAAGCGTAACTCTGGCGCGCAACGCGACTCCTCTCTCTGTACATAGTAGAGTACGCACCGACTTTTTATGTATGACCTCGCGCGAAACCGTGCTAGAGATACGATATAAAGTAGCTCGAAGCGGGGGATTACGAATATTCTAAAATAAATACGATCGTGAACGAACCTGTCTTCTTCCGTAACCTCCTCCTCGCTCTGCCCCCCGCTCGGACGTCTCGGAGCGCGCGAGCCTCGCGACCGGCGGGCATCCTCGAGGACGCAACACCCAGGAGGATGCCCCTTCCTTCGCGCCGAAGGTACATTTCGATCCTAGAGGCTCCGAGTTGATCTCGAGCACCGCCACCGACGGCCTGGGCCTGGGCCGCCTCTGGGCGCTCCCCGCTGCGGAGGATTAAACGCTCTCCTTCCTCGACCTCCGCGCGCTTTGCACCCTCGAGCCTACGCTCGGCCTTCGTGCCAGCACCTCGTCCAGTCCGCTTCCGATCTAGAGCCTTGCGCACGGAGAGGAGCGAGCATTTTGGCCGTTTTGCGCTTCTCGAGGCACGCGGCACTTGAAAACTTGCAGCCCTGCGGCGCGCATCCTACCGGCCGGATTCGCGCGCAAAGGCAAACAGCTCGTGCAGCTTTTCAACCGCGTAATGCCCGCAAAAGCGCAGCCTCGCCTCGCCCCGCAAGGTTCGAACCTTTTCCCTGGTCTCGCGCCGATTACTCTCAGCGTTCACGCGCGTCGACGCAAGGATTTACCGATGCTTCTCTACGATCTCGATTTGCCACGAAATCTCCCGACGTTCGGTTTTTTTTTTTAACGACAATGCCCCGCGAATCAACGACATCCTCCTCGTAAGGCCGGGCATAAGGCCAATAGAACGAAATCTAGCGTCCGCCATATCCAAGAAGATTCCTCCTTTGAAAAGACGATTTTCCGATTGTGCCGAAGGAAAAGATTTCGAGCGTGTTTATCGTCGTCTCTGTAGATGCAACCCCCTTGCTTGGCTCCGTGGCCCGAGCCGATACGCGACTCCTACTTGCCGACAAACGGCTCTCTCACCGACCAATTTCACGACCAATCCTATTACCGAGCCGGAAATTTTCGGACAGGCGGACTACGCGAGAAGAGTGGCTCGAATAAAAATGACGAAAGGAGAAACCACGAGGGAGACTTTTCAGGGTGCACGCGTGGCTCCCAACTCTAGGGTATTCTAGCAAAGTGGCTCTTTTTTGATTCGCGCTCCTTTATTTCCTCCTTTCCTTTCTGCGATTTAAATAATTTATACGAAACGTACGATTAGCGGCTATTGCATCGCACGAGTATTTCCTGACGGTCCTCGGAAACACCGATGCGCGCCATTACTTCCTGCACGTTCGGGCCTCGTGTGTCATGGATTTGTCTCCTTCCTCGGCCCGACTCCTCATCGTGTGCCACGGATGACCAGCGCGACTCCTCGATTCTCTGGATCGCGCGCAACGGTAGTCCGCGACCTATCTTCCCGTCTTCCGCCAGCTCCTTCGCGGGGGATATACGAGACTGCGCCGTCGAACGATGATCCACGACGATCCGGCATTCATGGCGGATAATGGCGGTACGAGAGTATCGCGAAGGAGACGGATGAAAGGAGCATTATAGGGGAGCTATTGTCTATACGTTAAATTACGCCTTAGACTCAAACGTCGATGATCGGAATTCAAATTTGACCCATCCTCACCGCACATTTTTCCATGGGATACGTACATCGTGCTTTCAGTGGCGGCGGTTGTACATTAACGCTTGGACCACCGAGCATCCACCGACGACTATGCGTCACTTCTGTATCGAAGGCATTAAAAACTTTCGCAACGTGCACGACCCGAATTTTTAAAAACACTCCCCGGTTGAACTCGATTCGATTGCTAAATTCACCACCCTCCCCCGTAGAGGGCATATCGAAACGCATAATTTTTTCTACGATCGATATTACGGAATGCGGACGCTTTTGCGTTAAAAAAATAACTTACCCCGTTTATCTGTCGCTCTATTGGCGCAACACCGCTGTGTCTCCCCCGTGCTATTGCTAATTCTTCCTCTTCTTCCACTACATTAACGTTAATGCATTTCTTCGTTATCGCTCCAAAAAATTCGGAAGTACTTCCAACGGCCACTACGCTTACTGCCTGACCGGTCAGTTTTGCATAATTCAACTTAGCTCGCAATTTCCTCCCATCTTTGCGGAAGTGCAGCTAATTCGAGGAAATTTTGCTGAAGTTTCAGAATCGGTATGTCGTCTTCTAGAACAGCTGTTAGTCGATTCTTTCGACAAGATCTACAACGCAAAAATAGCGCTACGAGCAGTAATTTCAACAAAGTCTCCGCCAGAACCGGAAATGTATTTTTTTTTATCATTTTCCTTCGCGTACATGCCAAAAGTTTTAAGTAAATTGCAACTTGTAGGGTATTAAAAACGGCCAATCTTTCGTTTGAAACCTTTTACGCTAGCGTGGACAGGGAGCGCGGTATTTAATGTTGAAGTTTCGCGAAATCAGAAACCAAACACTAGCGCCATCTCTGAGAGAGCGGTGGGTACTAGGGCCCGTTCTGTACACTTTTAATAATTAAATATCTCGCCTCCTGGACCAGCTGGAAGAAAATTGTTTAAACGAAAAACGTAGCGCAGAGTAAGCGCTACCGGCATAAATTTGAACAAAGTTTTCAGCGGTACCGGAAGTGTGCCTTTTTCGCCGTTTTCTTTACTATGCGTGCTAGAAGCTTCCCGTAAATTGCAACTTGTAGGGTATTAAAAACGGCCAATCTTTCGTTTGAAACCTTTTTCTCTAGCGTGCACAGGGAGCGCGGTATTTAATGTTGAAGTTTCGCGAAATCAGAAACCAAACACTAGCGCCATCTCTGAGAGAGCGGTGGGTACTAGGGCCCGTTCTGTACACTTTTAATAATTAAATATCTCGCCTCCTGGACCAGCTGGAAGAAAATTGTTTAAACGAAAAACGTAGCGCAGAGTAAGCGCTACCGGCATAAATTTGAACAAAGTTTTCAGCGGTACCGGAAGTGTGCCTTTTTCGCCGTTTTCTTTACTATGCGTGCTAGAAGCTTCCCGTAAATTGCAACTTGTAGGGTATTAAAAACGGCCAATCTTTCGTTTGAAACCTTTTTCTCTAGCGTGCACAGGGAGCGCGGTATTTAATGTTGAAGTTTCGCGAAATCAGAAACCAA